>JAXIVJ010003136.1:27500-98175 GCA_036785665.1 Chirona hameri
ATCGGTAAGGCGTCCTCAAATTTGATCTCAGTTTAACTTTTGAGGCTCCAGAGGTCAAAAAAGGGGAAAAATCCGTTTTTTGGTTAAATCGTTTTTCGCTATTTACTTTTTACTTAATGAGGATAACGAAAAACTGTTTACGCCATTGTGTTTATCTTGGCAAGGCGCTTCGAATGATATACATGGTGACCTTGTTAAGTCAACTAAAAAATTTGACCTCAGGTCAAGTGGTGACCCAAGTAGGGCATGTTGCATATGGGAAGACGTGTCGACGATACAAACACATTTATGTCTGTTTTACATCTATCTTCATTATGTCGGGAGTTATTGGCAAAAAAGTGATGGTGACCTCGCATGACCTCAAATGACCCAATAGGGGTCACTGAACAAAACTTACACTTGGATCATCAAGGATATCCTATAATAACATGATCCATAAGTAATTGGACTAATATCATGCATATCCTTGAAATAGGAAGCATTTGTATATTTCCCCATTGACTTATGGGGAAGTTACGAAATTTACCTGACCTTAGGTCACCGATATTAAAATTTGGAGATAAACTAATTGTAAGTACCTGTGGACATCCGGTAAGTTTCAAACTGATCGGTGAAAAAATCTGGCTTTGGCACAACTACAAACATTTTTGAGGTGGGGTAGTTTGACCTGGTCTGGTGACCTGACCTGAGATGACCCGAGGTTATTTTTTTTTTGCAAAGTGTGCGCAATTTATGTCCTAACAGGTGTGCCAAAAACCAGCGGCGCTGCGCGCCGCTGTTTTTTCGCTATCTTTGAAAAACCTGAGGGGGGCGGAAATCAAACTCCCTGCAGTGCGCGGGTTAATCACACCGACTTTACCGAGATTTGCAACCAGGAAAAGGGATTGCCTGAGGCTTGGTTCCACTCACGGTCTGGTTCCAATATTAACATTTCGTTTTCCACGACCTAAAATTAAAATTATCACGCCGCTTCGCGGCGTCACATCGGTGGCCATCGTCATAACGAAGCCATCGTCATCGTATTCGGTTCGTCGTAACGTTGAATTGAATGAATAGCATTTTTAGCTTCTTATCCTCGACAAGGCCCACCGTCTATATTTCTGGGTTTTATCAGGCAAACCCGTAAAAATTTCGCGCTGCTTGGCGGCGCTAAATAACAAGTACCTACTATAACATGAAAATCCACATTAAAAATGCTGCAAAGGCTTAAATGCACGCAAAAAATGGGGGTACATTTTTGCTAGTCATTTCAGCCGACCCCCCACTCAAAAATTATCGGCGACGCCCCTGGGTGGTGGTAGTACAAAACAATTGAACAATTTTCCACTCATTGTGTGCTGCAATATTTGTCAGCTAATATAGGTTTAATCTCCTGTAATCGGAATAATACAAATTAGTAATGCGCTCAGTACAATGCATGCTGAAGGTCCTGGTTCAGTCCAGCTCATCAAAAGTAAAAAAAAAAACAATCCTTTATTAAAAAGGGAGTCTCGAAAAATATAGTGGCTGAAATTCGCAGTTTTTCATATCCATGGTAATACTTTTGTGTTGGGGGGGCTCCACCATGACTGCCCCCCCCCTCTCTCTGAAGATTGGCTTGCGCCCCTGCTAGGTAGGTACCCTAATGCCTAAATAAGATAAAGAGCGTCGGGACGTAAACCCTAACGATTCATTAAAAAATTAACCGAATTAAGCATGGGCTTGGATTAATCCAAACCTCGAAGAGGCTGTTGGCCATATGTCAGACTCTCTGGTCATGAAATGTGTGGTCTGTCAGAGATGATGAGCCTTCACGTCACCCGAGTTATGACTAGCGTGTCCGGGCCGACACTACAACTGACCGTTTATGCCGGCGCTCCTCGAGGTAGGTCTGGTCGGCTGGGTTCTAATCTCAGTCTATTTCACCGGACATCTGCTATGCCGCTGCTACTATCCGAGCATCTCTGATCCGCGCTTTGAGAATGTGCCGAGAGATCTCAAGCTCGCCTCATGGCAACAGCGTGTTGCCTTGACTGGTGGTCACTGACTGCAGTCGAAGGTTGTCCTATGTTACGAGCGATTCGGCCTGTCCCTGCGATGAGTCGGCAGACGGTTCGCTGCTGTGATCGGAGCACGTGTCAGACGGCTCCTGTGATGATCGGAGCACGTCGTGTCAGACGGCTCCTGTGATGATCGGAGCACGCCGTGTCAGACGGCTCCTGTGATGATCGGAGCACGTCGTGTCAGACGGCTCCTGTGATGATCGGAGCACGTCGTGTCAGACGGCTCCTGTGATGATCGGAGCACGTGTCAGACGGCTCCTGTGATGATCGGAGCACGTCGTGTCAGACGGCTCCTGTGATGATCGGAGCACGTCGTGTCAGACGGCTCCTGTGATGATCGGAGCACAGTTTCGGCGTGACGGGCGGTGGGGGGAGGGGAGGGGAGCAGCGCGCCACGTCTGTGACGGCCATCGGCAGCCGACAGCCGACAGCTGCAGGCTAAAATTAACGCTGGCGACGGCCCACCGAGCCCCGGACATTTGTGCTATCAATCGCCGCCGCCAGTGCCTCTGAAATGTGGTGCCGAGACGGCTGGCACAGTTGGTATACAGAGCTAACCGAAATCACAACTGCTGACTGGACAAATATTGGAAGGCAAGCCGCTTGATGAATGCTAATGTTGTTTGTTTACGTGACTATCGGTGTGGGGGTATACAAATATGTGTGCGCGGTGGAGAGGCTGTTCTTGGAGCATAAATTACGTGGACTGCATTGGCCATTGAACAGTGTCATGCTAGCTAGACTTCATCATTCCGTCTTTTTGCGACAGTTGCTATTTGTGTAGCGGTGGAGGTACACAGACGAGTTATGTCACGGAACCAGACGAAGAATATTTTCCCGCTTAAAATCGTCACTGTGATTGTAGCGCATTGCGTGTTTGCATTTGGTTTACAGGGTTTACATGTCTTTATTTCATTTAAGTTTGTTTATGCTAACGGTTGTTTGTTTGAATGACCTTCAGCGGATTCAGTATCGTGTTGTTCCAATCGTCTGGCCGTTCCGATGACTGCTTTCGAAGGTGGCGCTAGTGACGCGTTCCTCCCCGCCGACAGATGGCGCGTAGCGTGCGCTCGGACAGCGGCCATGGAGCGAGACGCGGCCGTCGCATCTGAGCGGCCTGTCTCCCCGGACTCTGGCCGGCTGAACCTGCTACAGTCGGCCTGCATCTCCCTCGCTGCCAGCCAGGCCAGCCGGCCAGCCGCCGACAGCGACAGCGAGACCATGGAGCGGCGGGAGCGCGGCTCGCCGGCCGCCACCGCACCGGACGGCCCGCTCCCCGGCGCCGCACCGCAGAACGAGTCGTCTGACGCAGACATCTTCTTCGAGTACGACGTGGAGAGCGGCGCGGCCGGCTCTGCGAGCGGCGGCGCGGCCGGCGGCGCCGACACGGGCTGCGCGCTGACCTCGCCCGCCGGCGGCAGCCGTGACCCGTCCCCCGCCGCCGCCGACGCCGTCGCCGTCGCCGCCGCCGTCGCCGAAGTCTCCGCCGCCGCCGTCGCCGCCGTCGCCGCCGTCGCGCCTAACGCCGGAGACTGTCAGTTGGCCCGCTCTGACGCAGTGGCGGTGCCGGGCGGCGGCCGCAGCGGTGGCGACCACACCCGCTCCGCCGAGCGGCCGGTGCCTGTGCAGAACGGCCGGCGGCGCGTGGCAGGCGGCAGCCTCGGCCACAGGACGCAGCAGAGCCCCAGTGAGAAGGTGGACGCGTGGCTGCGCTCCTGCAACGAGGACAGCGGCGCCAGTACAGAGGAGGATGAGACCGGCGAGCAGGGGGCAGCAACGGCAGCGGCGGCGGGAGCAGCGGCAGTGCCCGGTCCGGACGAGCCGCAGTTCGTACTAGAGGAGGACCGAGCAGGCGCGCTGGAGGACAGTTACGAGATTGAGGAGATGGTGGATGCGCTGGGGGTGGACGAGGTGCACGACCTGCGCGAGCTGATGGCCCGTGGTCTGGAGCTGCTCGACCTGGACCCAGAGCTCGAGCCGCCGGCCCTCGCCGACCGGGAGGGGGAACAGCTCCACGCTGAAGACCATGAGCTGGAAGGCGCAGTTGGTGGCTGTGAAGACCCCGACCTACCCCAGGAATACGACTGCATGCTCCCCCGACACCAGCAGAGGCTCGCGCCCCGCGGCCTGGTGGATGGAGACCTTGAAGGAGCTGAGGGCGGGGTTGTGTTGGGGGCGGTGGGATGTGTTGCTGACATCGCCGACGCCGACGCGGACGACGAGGCTGCCTCCACGAGCGGCGCGTCCTCTTCGTTCGCGCCGCCTGACCAGTTGAAGCGCAGCACCTCCCTCAAGTCGGGAAAGACTCCGCCGCATACGCCCGGCCGCAAAAAGTTTGTTCGCTTCGCGGACGCGATGGGCCTGGACCTGCAGTGCGTGCACACGTTCCGGGACGAGATCCCGACCGTGCCGGCGGCGGCGTTCCGAGGCCTGCACATGGACGCCCGCGTTCCGTCGCCGCCGCCGATGGCCACCTTCCAGATGTCGTTCGGCTCTACTGTGATGTCTGGCGGCGACGGTGCGCCGCTGCGCCACCTGGTGCCGATGTTCCTGCAGCCGGGCGGCAGCCTCGGCTTCCTGGACCGGCTGCGCGGCGACAGGGTCGTCCTCGAGAACGTGACCTGCAACAACGACGAATTCACCGTGAACGGTGTGGTGCGCGTGCTCAACATGGACTTTCACAAGACTGCGTGTGTGCGCTACACGCTGGACGAGTGGCGCAGCGGGCTCGAGCTGCAGGCAGAGTACGTGCCCGGCTCGTGTGACGGACTCTCGGACCGGTTCCGCTTCACACTGCACGCCGGCGCGCTGATGCCCGGCGAGCGGCTGCACTTCGTGCTGCGCTTCGAGTGCCTGGGCCAGCAGTTCTGGGATAACAACGGCGGCGAGAACTACTCGGTGCAGATGATTTGCTCCGTCCCCACCTCGCCTATGGACGAGCCCGGGGACTGGAGCGGTGGCAGGCTGTGAACGCCGCCCATCGTGCTGCCAACTCTGGGCGGCGGCGGGAAGCTGTGGTTTGCAATTTTTCCGCTTAGCGGCGCTAGCGGCTCGGCTACAATGTGTGCCAGTATTTGTCGGGCTTTTGGCGCGGCCGACTCGTCGCGCGTGTGTGATGCGGAGGCTGTAGATCCGTCTGAGCCACGCCGAGCGTGGTGCTGTCGGTGTCATGTTTTCAGGGGTGGCCGTCGTTGGGCCGGAGGAGAGTTGTTTTTAATATTTACCGGCGACGGCCGTTGTCGACCACTGCCCTAGGCAGGCCGCGTTGGTCGGCGACAACACTCAACAGGCTACTCACTCGCCAGTGTACGATCGCTATTAGTTTTTGGGATGATGTGCTTCGCAAAATAAACGCAAATATTGTGGTAGTCTGGGGAACTGGACACATACAAATGCTAACGACTCGCAGAACAAGTGCAAAGACGGCCGCACACTAGGCCATTCGGCCGCGATGTCTACCCGTTTTTCCGCTATTGTGACGGCCGAAATTCGCAAATCGCGTCTCTGAACGCACTTCATTCGGCCGGCGGAGCCGCGTGTTTCGTCAGGGTTTCGTGGCGAGAAAAAAAAACTGAGCTTGCTCAGCTTTTCAACGACTGGATCGGTGAACTATGAGTGAACGAATTGTGCAGTGTGCACAGCAGAGTTCGCCACGGGCCGGACTGGCCCTATAGGCCATGGGCCGGGCCTCAACTTTAAGGAAATCACCGGGCTCTGGACGGGCCTGGGCTGATAATTTTGAAGTAATGCCCGCAAGCTCAGGTCAGAACTTAAAGGAAATTAAATTAAAAAAAACCTTCAACATGGGTTTTTTAACTGGAATAGCAGTTTTGTAGCCCGTGTTGAGAAATCCCTATCTGCAACTGTTCTTGTCTGAAAAGACTCTCCAGCCGAAGATATTGGACTTTTTGGCGAAGAAATGCGGCGCATATATGATATACCGTACCATCTGAAAGTGCCAGCACTGCACGGAGCATGCGCAGACCAATAACGCACACCATAAACTTGATAATGTACGACCTTCTGTCCTGAATTGGCGCGATGTAAGACCATTTTTGAAAAGAAAAAAGAAACTGTATTAAACAATATAATAAAATCATGTTCTGATACATTTTCCGAAGGTGAACTATTTCCTTTAAAGGGAATGTTTCACCTTTGTATTGGTTCTGAACTGAGATAGATCCATTATCTTTGGCCGTTATTGAAATGGCGAAAATACTAAGGACATTTTCCCAAAAACCTAGCCGTTTTTAAGCAATTTAATTTCTCATTTTCAAAATGGGGTCTAGGCTAGGCCGCCGCTGGCTGACACTTTTTCAGCCAATCCCACTTTTGTCGGCCAATCAGCGGCGATCTATAGCGCAATGACATCATCCCAAATTTAAAACCTTAATTTGTATAAAGTTAAGTGACTTTTCGAGAGAGAAAAAAATCACCATCGTTATCAGCAGCACTTACTTCATATTTTCGACTACAACCAGCGTATATTTGACAACTTTCAGAAAGGTGAAACATTCCCTTTACAAAATTTAACAAGCAGTTCACTTCCACAGCAATTCACTGTTGCTGTGGCTGTGGCTTTTCGTTTTTTTTAGCATAGTTGGTTCATTGTTTCACATGTATAGTTACCAAGTAAATATGTTAGGAGAATGATTGAAAATGTTGTGAAAATAATTATATGCTTAATCTGAACGGGCCGGACCGGGCCTGGGCCATTATGAATTTGGCCGGGCCTGGGCTTGGTGTTCATGGGCCCGGGCCGGGCCGGGCTGGTGGTTGGTGGGCCCGTGACGAACACTGGCGCACAGCATGTTCTTGCCGCAGTGAAAATTGATGTGCAAGTTTCGTGGTTGTTTATTTATATTTTCTTGCAAAAAAAAGAGACCATAAAATATCTACAGTAGGGAGACTGCCTGTAGGCTAGGGCGGCGCCATCGCGGCGATGTCGCAGACACTTTCCGCCGGGAAAGTCGCCGCGACGACGCCGCGGAATGGCCTAGTGGTTTGGGCTGCAGGCAACGAAAAACTGTTCTATATGCGCTTTCGTCGTTATTGGCTTCGTGCGGCATATATTCACGCTCAATCATGACAAATACGATAGGTAAAATATTAGTAAAGTAACCTTGGGTAGAACTGCCTGTCAGGGGGCCTAGAAGCAGCGCTTGTTGAAGATGATGTGCTGGGTTGTTCTATTGGTATGGTTGGGTAACCGGCGCACGTTCTGCATGAAGAAATGCGATGTTGCTGTCCAGTAGCCTTTGGATTCGAACCGCCGGGTCTGGCGCTGGATCATCATCACTGCTGCCTGTGGCAGTGACCGGGGTGCGATTCCCCGTTCCCCGGCGACTCCCCTGTATAAGGTGTTGTCTGGCCTTTGATTCCCCGTTCCCCGGCGGCTCCCCTGTATAAGGTGTTGTCTGGCCTTTGATTCCCCGTTCCCCGGCGGCTCCCCTGTATAAGGTGTTGTCTGGCATTCGATTCCCCGTTCCCCGGCGACTCCCCTGTATAAGGTGTTGTCTGACCTTTGATTCCCCGTTCCCCGGCGACTCCCCTGTATAAGGTGTTGTCTGGCCTTTGATTCCCCGTTCACTGGCAGCTCCCCTGTATAAGGTGTTGTCTGGCCTTTGATTCCCCGTTCCCTGGCGGCTCCCCTGTGTAAGGTGTTGTCTGGTCTTTGATTCCCCGTTCCCTGGCGGCTCCCCTGTATAAGGTGTTGTCTGGCCTTCGATTCCCCGTTCCCCTGCGGCTCCCCTGTATAAGGTGTTGTCTGGCCTTTGATTCCCCGTTCCCCGGCGGCTCCCCTGTATAAGGTGTTGTCTGGCCTTCGATTCCCCGTTCCCCTGCGGCTCCCCTGTATAAGGTGTTGTCTGGTCTTTGATTCCCCGTTCCCCGGCGGCTCCCCTGTATAAGGTGTTGTCTGGCCTTTGATTCCCCGTTCCCCGACGGCTCCCCTGTATAAGGTGTTGTCTGGCCTTTGATTCCCCGTTCCCCGGCGGCTCCCCTGTATAAGGTGTTGTCTGGCCTTTGATTCCTCGTTCCCCGGCGGCTCCCCTGTATAAGGTGTTGTCTGGCATTCGATTCCCCGTTCCCCGGCGACTCCCCTGTATAAGGTGTTGTCTGACCTTTGATTCCCCGTTCCCCGGCGACTCCCCTGTATAAGGTGTTGTCTGGCCTTTGATTCCCCGTTCACCGGCAGCTCCCCTGTATAAGGTGTTGTCTGGCCTTTGATTCCCCGTTCCCTGGCGGCTCCCCTGTGTAAGGTGTTGTCTGGTCTTTGATTCCCCGTTCCCCGGCGGCTCCCCTGTATAAGGTGTTGTCTGGCCTTCGATTCCCCGTTCCCCTGCGGCTCCCCTGTATAAGGTGTTGTCTGGCCTTTGATTCCCCGGCGACTCCCCTGTATAAGGTGTTGTCTGGCCTTCGATTCCCCGTTCCTCCGCGGCTCCCCTGTATAAGGTGTTGTCTGGTCTTTGAGTCCCCGTTCCCCGGCGGCTCCCCTGTATAAGGTGTTGTCTGGCCTTTGATTCCCCGTTCCCCGACGGCTCCCCTGTATAAGGTGTTGTCTGGCCTTTGATTCCCCGTTCCCCGGCGGCTCCCCTGTATAAGGTGTTGTCTGGCCTTTGATTCCCCGTTCCCCGGCGGCTCCCCTGTATAAGGTGTTGTCTGGCCTTTGATTCCCCGTTCCCCGGCGGCTCCCCTGTATAAGGTGTTGTCTGACCTTTGATTCCCCGTTCCCCGGCGGCTCCCCTGTATAAGGTGTTGTCTGGCGTTTGATTCCCCGTTCCCCGGCGGCTCCCCTGTATAAGGTGTTGTCTGGCCTTTGATTCCCCGTTCCCCGGCGGCTCCCCTGTATAAGGTGTTGTCTGGCCTTTGATTCCTAGTTCCCTGGCGGCTCCCCTGTATAAGGTGTTGTCTGGCCTTTGATTCCTAGTTCCCTGGCGGCTCCCCTGTATAAGGTGTTGTCTGGCCTTTGATTCCCCGTTCCCCGGCGGCTCCCCTGTATAAGGTGTTGTCTGGCCTTTGATTCCTAGTTCCCTGGCGGCTCCCCTGTATAAGGTGTTGATCTGGCCTTGGAACGGGATGAGCGTCCCAGACGCGGCGCATAGTTTTGTAGTTGTTGCGCCGTCGTAAAATCTCCAGAACAACCATCTGGCTTTACCCCGGGATGAAAATAGACTAGACGGCTGGCTAAATGTTGAACCGGACGCGTGGGGTGACTCATGTTTAACCTTACGCTTGTTGCGGTGACTCATGTTTAACCTGACGCTTGTTGCGGTGACTCATGTTTAACCTTACGCTTGTTGCGGTGACTATGTTTAACCTTACGCTTGTTCCGGTGACTCATGTTTAACCTGACGCTTGTTGCGGCGCGTGGGGTGACTGACTCATGTTTAACCTGGCGCGTGGGGTGACTCATGTTTAACCTGACGCTTGTTGCGGTGACTCATGTTTAACCTGGCGCGTGGGGTAACTCATGTTTAACCTTACGCTTGTTGCGGTGACTCATGTTTAACCTGGCGCGTGGGGTGACTCATGTTTAACCTGACGCTTGTTGCGGTGACTCATGTTTAACCTGGCGCGTGGGGTAACTCATGTTTAACCTTACGCTTGTTGCGGTGACTCATGTTTAACCTTACGCTTGTTGCGGTGACTCATGTTTAACCTGACGCGTGGGGTGACTCATGTTTAACCTGGCGCGTGGGGTAACTCATGTTTAACCTTACGCTTGTTGCGGTGACTCATGTTTAACCTGACGCTTGTTGCGGTGACTCATGTTTAACCTGACGCGTGTTGCGGTCTCATGTTTAACCTGGCGCGTGGGGTGACTCATGTTTAACCTTACACTTGTTGCGGTGACTCATGTTTAACCTGACGCGTGTTGCGGTGACTCATGTTTAACCTGACGCTTGGGGTGACTCATGTTTAACCTGACGCTTGTTGCGGTGACTCATGTTTAACCTGGCGCGTGGGGTGACTCATGTTTAACCTGACGCGTAGGGTGACTCATGTTTAACCTGACGCTTGTTGCGGTGACTCATGTTTAACCTGACGCGTGGGGTAACTCATGTTTAACCTTACGCTTGTTGCGGTGACTCATGTTTAACCTGACGCTTGTTGCGGTGACTCATGTTTAACCTGACGCTTGGGGTGACTCATGTTTAACCTGACGCTTGTTGCGGTGACTCATGTTTAACCTGGCGCGTGGGGTGACTCATGTTTAACCTGACGCTTGTTGCGGTGACTCATGTTTAACCTGACGCTTGGGGTGACTCATGTTTAACCTTACGCTTGTTGCGGTCTCATGTTTAACCTGACGCTTGTTGCGGTGACTCATGTTTAACCTGACGCGTGGGGTGACTCATGTTTAACCTTACGCTTGTTGCGGTGACTCATGTTTAACCTGACGCTTGTTGCGGTGACTCATGTTTAACCTGACGCTTGGGGTGACTCATGTTTAACCTGACGCTTGTTGCGGTGACTCATGTTTAACCTGGCGCGTGGGGTGACTCATGTTTAACCTGACGCTTGTTGCGGTGACTCATGTTTAACCTGACGCTTGTTGCGGTGACTCATGTTTAACCTGGCGCGTGGGGTAACTCATGTTTAACCTGACGCTTGTTGCGGTGACTCATGTTTAACCTGACGCTTGTTGCGGTGACTCATGTTTAACCTGACGCTTGTTGCGGTGACTCATGTTTAAACTGACGCTTGTTGCGGTGACTCATGTTTAACCTGACGCTTGTTGCGGTGACTCATGTTTAACCTGACGCTTGTTGCGGTGACTCATGTTTAACCTGACGCTTGTTGCGGTGACTCATGTTTAACCTGACGCTTGTTGCGGTGACTCATGTTTAACCTGACGCTTGTTGCGGTGACTCATGTTTAACCTGACGCTTGTTGCGGTGACTCATGCGATGCTCTCCTCGTGTCCGCGCCGTGGACGAGCAGAAAGGGGCGTGTTTCGTCTTCCAGCCGCACCCCGGTTCTCACCGCTGCTACGCGGAGCGCTGGGCTACGAGAGCCCCAAACACAAAACGTACAACACTCGAGAGCCGAGGTTCGATCTTCTCTGCAGCAACACTTCATCATTGACCGAGTACAATTGTATTACAATTTGCATGCAAACTTGTCAAACTTATCTTTCTGGCGATGGAATTTACAATGTAGGTCGCCCTAAATAGGGTCGTCAGTGACGTCACTGTATCTTCGATGACTAGAAATGAAAACCTCTGTCCGAACTCCGATGTCGAGCTCGGTACGAACTGAACAAGCTCCAGAAACGACCCGCGGCAGTCCATGGCGCCAAACATCAGTGCCCGTCCCTCGTGTCCAGCGCCGATCCAAACTGCAAACTAGTGAAAACTAGCCCGTGACCGTGCCAATACAACACCGCGCACTCCTGCACATCGATACCAGACCCTCAACACAAATCCCCCCCCCCCCCCCTCCCTCCCTCCCCGCAGTCGCTACCTCATCAACAGAGGCACACCTCGGGACGGAATTTGGATCACACGCTGCACACTATCACCAACTCCCAACTCCACAACAAAATAACGGCAACACGCCAATGTAAACTGTTCGCCGCCGTGGCGACCCGGCCCTGGCGGAGCGGCCCTGGCGGAGCGGCCCTGGAGATAGTCTCCACACCCGGAATCCACCGCCTAGATGGTCACGTTCAGACAGAGGTCGCACTATCCGAGGTGGCGGCCGCTCAGGGGAGAGGTCTTGACAGCCGTCTCGGTGTCACTCCAGTGTCACGACACGTCAGGAGCGGTGTGACGGGTGTGGAGCGGCGTGACGGGTGCTCCGGCGGGCCGGACAGTCGACTCGGTGACCTCTCGTGTTCAGTGTCCTCGTTGGCTGGGGTCACAGGAGACCCGAGTAGCTGCCGGTTACTTCAGGTACCTGCCAACAGCAACAGCAGCAGCAGTCAGCAGCAGTCAGCAGTCAGCAGCAGCAGCATCAGTCAGCAGCAGTCAGCAGCAGTCAGCAGCAGTCAGCAGCAGTCAGCAGCAGTCAGCAGCAGTCAGCAGCAGTCAGCAGCAGTCAGCAGCAGTCAGCAGCAGTCAGCAGCAGTCAGCAGCAGTCAGCAGCAGTCAGCACGGTCAGCAGCAGTCAGCAGCAGTCAGCAACAGTCAGCAGCAGTCAGCCGCAGTCAGCAGCAGTCAGCACGGTCAGCAGCGGTCAGCAGCAGTCAGCAGCAGTCAGCAACAGTCAGCAACAGTCAGCAACAGTCAGCAGCGGTCAGCAGCAGTCAGCAGCAGTCAGCGGCAGTCAGCAGCAGTCAGCAGCAGTCAGCAGCAGTCAGCAGCAGTCAGCAACAGTCAGAAGCAGTCAGCCGCAGTCAGCAGCAGTCAGCCGCAGTCAGCAGCAGTCAGCACGGTCAGCAGCGGTCAGCAGCAGTCAGCAGCAGTCAGCAACAGTCAGCAGCGGTCAGCAGCAGTCAGCAGCAGTCAGAAGCAGTCAGGTCAGCAGTAGAGATGCAAACATTTCTCCAAAAACGGAACCGGCACCGCCACCGCCACCGCTCATGAAAAAGTTGGCACCGTCATCAAGCCCGGCCACATGTGGCAGCACCCGCCAGGCCCGGCAGCCAGCAATATGCGTACCTACTTCATTATACATTAAACGATATTGTAACCCCCGAACTTGTGCTGAGCCCGGCATGAGACCGGCAAGCCTGAGTTCAGACACAGCTGCAGGCCCGCCGGACCTGAATTTGGGCCCGGCGCCGGCTCCGTGGTCCTGAAATTTGCATCTCTAGTCAGCAGGCACGGTCAGCACGGTCAGCAGATTGCAGTCAGCAGCAGTCAGCAGATTGCAGTCAGCAGCAGTCAGCAGCGGTCAGTAGCAGTCAGCAGCAGTCAGCAGCAGTCAGCAGCAGTCAGCAGCAGTCAGCAGCAGTCAGCAGCAGTCAGCAGCAGTCAGCAGCAGTCAGCAGCAGTCAGCAGCAGTCAGCAGCAGTCAGCACGGTCAGCAGTAGTCAGCACGGTCAGCAGCAGTCAGCAGCAGTCAGCGCGGTCAGCGCGGTCAGCGCGGTCAGCAGCAGTCAGCGCAGTCAGCACGGTCAGCAGATTGCAGTCAGCACGGTCAGCAGCAGTCAGCAGCAGTCAGCACGGCCAGCAGCAGTCAGCAGCAGTCAGCAGCAGTCAGCAGCAGTCAGCATCAACAGTCAGCAGCAGCAGTCAGCAGCAGTCAGCAAGGTCAGCACGGTCAGCAGCAGTCAGCAACAGTCAGCAACAGTCAGCAACAGTCAGCACGGTCAGCAGCAGTCAGCAGCAGTCAGCGCGGTCAGCAGCGGTCAGCAGCAGTCAGCAGCGGTCAGCAGCAGTCAGCAGCAGTCAGCACGGTCAGCAGCAGTCAGCAGCGGTCAGCAGCAGTCAGCAGCAGTCAGGTCAGCAGCGGTCAGCACGGTCAGCAGCAGTCAGCAGCAGTCAGCAGCAGTCAGCAGCAGTCAGCAGCAGTCAGCACGGTCAGCAGGAGTCAGCAGCAGTCAGCAGCAGTCAGCACGGTCAGCAGCAGTCAGCACGGTCAGCAGCAGTCAGGTCAACACGGTCAGCAGCAGTCAGCACGGTCAGCAGCAGTCAGCGCGGTCAGCAGCAGTCAGCACGGTCAGCAGCATGGTCAGCAGCAGTCAGCAGCAGTCAGCACGGTCAGCAGCGGTTAGCATGGTCAGCAGCGGTCATCACGGTCAGCAGATTGCAGTCAGTGTGGTGAGCACGGTCAGCAGCAGTCAGCACGGTATGTACTAGGCAGTCAGCTACTATGTAGTCACTGACCTAGCCGAGGCGGCATCTGAACAAATCGTACACACAGTCACAGACTGAAGCCGACGGCTATGGCGCCTAGTTCTCTTTCGTCCACGGCCGTGATGAAACTCCAGCAAACCATCATGACGGTTGTGCAACAATACCGTCAACAATACGCCGTGTGCCACGCAGGAATCTCCAGCCCAACCGAACGGGCCGGGGGTTCTCAAATTGGGCGCGACTTACTTGGCGGCCCAGTTGGTACGGCCGTGCAGCGCCGCCTTGGAGTTTGTGCCGCCCTGGCCCACCTGAGACCTGTACATGTTATACCTTGTGGCGGAACAGAGACGCGGTGTTAGGGCAGGAGGCACACACACACACACACACGTCACACGGGTGTCACACAGGCGTCACACAGGCGTCACTCGCGTCACAGGGTGGCAAACAGAGCCCACACGCGTCACGGCGGTGAAGCGTCACGGCGGTGATCACGCGGATGTCAAACAAACATCACCGGTCACACCACGACACGCAAATCACGCGACCAAAGTGCAGCGTGCAGAGCAGTGATGAGGGAACGGCACGACACCGCGACACCGCGACACACGCGATCGACGAGTGCTGCATCCGGTGTCGAGGTCGTGGCAACCCAGTCTGAACAAATAAGGTGCTTCGAGCCGTCAAACAGTGATGGCAACCGACTCACACTCGCGCGACGCGCCACACGTGGCATGCAAAATCCAGCAATAGGGTGTCACCAAGACCTTGGCTGGAAAGCTACAGAGGGTCGGCACCGGTTCTTACTTGGAGGCCCAGTCGGTGCGGCCGTGCAGGCTGCCGGTGGAGCCGTTGACGCGGGTGCCGGACGGTCGTATCGACACCTGGCTATTGTAGTAGGAGCTGCGCCCCGTCAGACCGAGGCCTGATTCGGCGGCGGTCACACCACCTGTCGGCGACATGACACACGCGGTCAAACACAGCAGAGGGCGCTGGCATGGCGTCACGCACGTCACACAGGCGCGTCACAGGGAGTCAAATGGAGCCCACTAGCGTCACGGCGGAGTTACAGGCGATAGGTGACCGGAGGCCGGCTACATCAACATAACACGGTCTCACGGGGATGTTCCCCTCAGGGGTGGTTCTTCAGGGCATGTATGGACAGCTTGCGTAATCAAATATGTCATGTCGTGCTTTTCTTTCGGTTCGAATGTCCCACGTACAAAGCATTTACTTCGAACCCTTCGATTTCATGTGTGAAACCCCGCTCGCGGAACGTACACTGATAATACAAGAAACAGCTATAGTCCCTTCCAGCAGCAGGCAGACAGCCGACTGAGCTGTGTACTAACCATATTGTGCATTGCGTGTGTTCTGTCCGGCCACGTAGCGCGACTTGTTGAGGTACACCTGCTTGGCGGTGACGGTACGGGAGCTGGTGCGGGCGGCCGCCTCGCCGCCCCCGCCCCCGCCCAGGCCGGGCCCAGACGGCGCCGCTGCCACCGTCCGGGACATCATCTGGTTCACCCGCATGCTGCTCAGTCTGGTGACGGAGAAGACAGGTCCGCGTTATCAACAGGGGTGGTGGAATTACTTCACATTCGACGCCAGCGCTCACCGAGATCTTTACCAAAACGCATTTTGTCCCAATTATCTGCTCTCTATTTATTTACCTCCTTGCCAGAACTAGGGTCCTACTGCCGCCTACCCCTGACGGCCTGTCCTTCGGTCCTACTGCCGCCTACCCCTGACGGCCTGTCCTTCGGTCCTACTGCTGCCTACCGCTCAACTGCCGCCTACCCCTGACGGCCTGTCCCTCGGTCCTACTGCCGCCTACCCTTGACGGCCTGTCCCTCGGTCCTACTGCTGCCTACCCCTGACGGCCTGTCCCTCGGTCCTACTGCTGCCTACCCCTGACGGCCTGTCCTTCGGTCCTACTGCCGCCTACCCCTGACGGCCTGTCCCTCGGTCCTACTGCCGCCTACCCCTGACGGCCTGTCCCTCGGTCCTACTGCTGCCTACCCCTGACGGCCTGTCCCTCGGTCCTACTGCTGCCTACCCCTGACGGCCTGTCCTTCGGTCCTACTGCCGCCTACCCCTGACGGCCTGTCCCTCGGTCCTACTGCCGCCTAGCCCTGACGGCCTGTCCCTCGGTCCTACTGCCGCCTACCCCTGACGGCCTGTCCCTCGGTCCTACTGCTGCCTACCCCTGACGGCCTGTCCCTCGGTCCTACTGCTGCCTACCCCTGACGGCCTGTCCTTCGGTCCTACTGCCGCCTACCCCTGACGGCCTGTCCCTCGGTCCTACTGCCGCCTACCCCTGACGGCCTGTCCCTCGGTCCTACTGCCGCCTACCCCTGACGGCCTGTCCCTCGGTCCTACTGCCGCCTACCCCTGACGGCCTGTCCTTCGGTCCTACTGCCGTCTACCCCTGACGGCCTGTCCCTCGGTCCTACTGCCGCCTACCCCTGACGGCCTGTCCTTCGGTCCTACTGCCGCCTACCCCTGACGGCCTGTCCTTCGGTCCTACTGCCGCCTACCCCTGACGGCCTGTCCTTCGGTCCTACTGCCGCCTACCCCTGACGGCCTGTCCTTCGGTCCTACTGCCGCCTACCCCTGACGGCCTGTCCCTCGGTCCTACTGCCGCCTACCCCTGACGGCCTGTCCTTCGGTCCTACTGCCGCCTACCCCTGACGGCCTGTCCCTCGGTCCTACTGCCGCCTACCCCTGACGGCCTGTCCTTCGGTCCTACTGCCGCCTACCCCTGACGGCCTGTCCTTCGGTCCTACTGCCGCCTACCCCTGACGGCCTGTCCTTCGGTCCTACTGCCGCCTACCCCTGACGGCCTGTCCCTCGGTCCTACTGCCGCCTACCCCTGACGGCCTGTCCTTCGGTCCTACTGCCGCCTACCCCTGACGGCCTGTCCCTCGGTCCTACTGCCGCCTACCCCTGACGGCCTGTCCTTCGGTCCTACTGCCGCCTACCCCTGACGGCCTGTCCCTCGGTCCTACTGCCGCCTACCCCTGGCGGCCTGTCCCTCGGTCCTACTGCCGCCTACCCCTGGCGGCCTGTCCCTCGGTCCAACTGCCACCTACCGCTCAACTGCCGCCTACCCCTGACGGCCTGTCCCTCGGTCCAAATGCCACCTACCCCCGACAGGCTTTCCCTCGGTGTGTTCATACCAGACTTTCTCCAACCCACTGCTGTCTGCTTGCCGCCCCTCACGACGGAGTGAGCGGTCACATGGGGTCGTACGCCACTGCCCCCTCCTTCTGCCTGCCTCTGATTGTCTGTCGCCACGACAGAGGGGTGCTCGGTCCCACAGGTCAGTCCCGGCACTGACCCGTCCTGTTCGTCGTCCATTTTGGAGAAGCGTCGCGAGGAGACGGCGTCGGCGACTGCGAACGATCCTCGGCTGACCTTGGAGGCGACCGCCGGCAGAGTGGTGCCACTACCGCCGCCCAGCTTCTGACCCACCTGGAAATACGGGTACCTGCCGACCGCGGTACAGGTCAGTCAGGTCACATACAGGTCACACAGGGTCACACAGGTCACATATACACAGAGCGGCTCCACTGCCGCCGCCCAGCTTCTGACCCACCTGGAAATACGGGTACCTGCCGACCACCCCAGCACCGGTCACACAGGTCACGCACGTGGCATACAGGACATGACCCGCACGTACAGCATGCCTAGAAGCAAGGTGACGCAGTGTGCGACACAAGACGAAGTGACACAAGAAGGTTCACCTTACTTCACTCAGCGGGCAGGCATAACACAAAGACGCTTTCAATCTAACATGGCGAGTAATTCAACTATATCTGAATATACAGCAATGAAGGGATGCCAGCATTTCAAGTCGCAACGCCCCCTCTCGGGCACGCCACCTGTCTACTGTGGCTCCACCTGACACGCCCCCTCTCGGGCACGCCACCTGTCTACTGTGGCGCCTCCACCCTCTCGGGCACGCCACCTGTCTACTGTGGCTCCACCCTCTGGGGCACGCCACCTGTCTACTGTGGCTCCACCCGACCCGCCCCTCTCGGGCACGCCACTTGTCTACTGTGGCTCCACCCGACCCACCCCTCTCGGGCACGCCACCTGTCTACTGTGGCTCCACCTGACACCCCTCTTGGGCACGCCACCTGTCTACTGTGGCTCCACCCTCTCGGGCACGCCACCTGTCTACTGTGGCTCCACCTGACAGGGCCCCCCCTCTCGGGCACGCCACCTGTCTACTGTGGCTCCACCTGACACCCCTCTTGGGCACGCCACCTGTCTACTGTGGCTCCACCCTCTCGGGCACGCCACCTGTCTACTCTGGCTCCACCTGACACCCCCCCTCTGGGGCACGCCACCTGTCTACTGTGGCTCCACCTGACAGGGTCCTGACCTGAGCGCCTGCTGCGCAGTCGGTCGTTTGCCCGGGTTCCAGCGCAGCATGTCGACGATGAGGGTGATGGCCTCGGCGCTGGCCGTGGGAATCATCTTCTCCAGCGATGCCGGACTGAACGGCGGGAATGTGAAGTTCATCGTGGCCGCCAGCTGGTACCCCTCCGCCCAGTCACGCTGCATAGAGAGGCGGGGCACGGGTCACGGTACGTCACGGTACCGGCACGGTACGTCACGGTACGTCACGTCACGGTACGTCACGTCACGTCACGGTACGTCACGTCACGGTACGTCACGTCACGGTACGTCACGTCACGTCACGGTACGTCACGGTACGTGTCACGGTACGTCACGGTACGTCACGGTACGTCACGGTACGTCACGGTACGTCACGGTTACGTCACGGTACGTCACATCACATCTCCCGAGAGACGGTTACACACGTCACGACACTGGTGCTGTTACGTTGCGGCACATCACGTCACATAAAGTCACGTCAATAAAGTCGCCTCGCAAAACATGGCAACAAGTTAATATGATCCGTTGTATTATACGTAGACCAGTAGTGCTTTAGGGAAGCTTTGCAACAGTTTGTTTTATTTTACTTTGTATTCGGATAGCAGTCGGCATGGTCGGTACCTTGTCTGGCGTGCCGAGCACGGAGCAGATCTTGAAGATCTCGTCGATCTCCGAGCTGCCCGGGAACAGTGGTCGGTACGTGTACAGCTCGGCCATGATGCAGCCCACGGCCCAGATGTCTATAGGACTGCTGTAACTGGTGGAGCGCAGCAGCACCTCCGGCGCCCGGTACCTGTCACACAGGGCAAGGCAGGGTGAGGGGGGGGGGCTGAGCAGCACCTCCGGCGCCCGGTACCTGTCACACAGGGCAGGGCAGGGTGAGGGGGGGCAGACCTGAGCAGCACCTCCGGCGCCCGGTACCTGTCACACAGGTCAGGGCAGGGTGAGGGTGAGGGTGAGGCTGAGCAGCACCTCCGGCGCCCGGTACCTGTCACACAGGGGGAGGGCAGGGTGAGGGGGGGGGCTGAGCAGCACCTCCGGCGCCCGGTACCTGTCACACAGGGCAGGGCAGGGTGAGGGGGGCAGACCTGAGCAGCACCTCCGGCGCCCGGTACCTGTCACACAGGGCAAGGCAGGGTGAGGGGGCAGACCTGAGCAGCACCTCCGGCGCCCGGTACCTGTCACACAGGTCAGGGCAGGGTGAGGGTGAGGGTGAGGCTGAGCAGCACCTCCGGCGCCCGGTACCTGTCACACAGGGGGAGGGCAGGGTGAGGGGGGCTGAGCAGCACCTCCGGCGCCCGGTACCTGTCACACATGGGGAGGGCAGGGTGAGGGGGGCGCAGCAGCACCTCCGGCGCCCGGTACCTGTCACACAGGGCAGAGGGCAGGGTGAGGGGAGGGGGCTGACCAGCACCTCCGGCTCCCGGTACCTGTCACACAGGGCAGGGCAGGCAGGGTGAGGGGGGCTGAACAGCACCTCCGTCGCCCGGTACCTGTCACACAGGGCAGGGCAGGGTGAGGAGGACTGAGCAGCACCTCCGGCGCCCGGTACCTGTCTCAAAGGGAAGAGGGGAATGACGTAACTGGTGGCTGAGAACAGTACCTAACTCAAAGCACTTGCCACAAGGGGAAGAAGAAACTGGATGAGAGGGGCGATGCCTGCTCGGTAGTAAGGTGGATGAGTGGTGCTCATCTTATCAGTCATTCACAAATTACATCTGGCGAGTTAGCTTCTACCTCTAGGAGCAAACGTTCAACGCATACCACTTGCAATAGACATAGGAAATGGTTTACACCCATAGCATGCGGTACAATAATGTTTCTGAACCGTTCGTTCAACGCATACCACTTGCAATAGACATAGGACATGGTTTATACCCATAGCATACGGTACAATAATGTTTCTGAGCCGTTATACAACAGTCGCCAAACAAAAGCCGAGACAAGGCGCATCGCTCCCTGGACTGATCCTGACAACAGACACCACCTTACCCGGATATCAGTCCATGGGGACGCGAGACTGAGACCCCAGTGAGGATTAATGCGGATTGATGCCACGGCACTTCATATAATGCATGAAGTTAATGACTCTAACGCCACAACTGGGCCAGGCGGATTAGTGTCGAAAGCGCCGCCGACATGGCCGTTCCTGTGTTTCCCGCCGCTGTGACGATGTATCCGTCACGCAGCCCGGTGACAGTGCTAATCCAAAGCCGTGACCCAGTTATGAAATGGCATGCCTGCCTTCCTACCGGACCTGTGCGGCTGAATCGCTGTTCGTAGTACTCTAGCTTCGACCATAATAATCGGAACAAAGCTAGGAAGTGTTACAGGTTTGCACAATCGATTTGCTTGACAAATATGCACGTGGAAGTCATGGAAGGTCTGGACTTGGACGGAAAATAAACACATGGATGTAGTAGTTATTCATGCCATTCCTGGGGTGCAAGGGCGTGTTAACTTACCAATCATGGTGAAAAGCGGTGTATGATATCTTAAAATGTGCATGAGACGTGGATATCAAAACGCTAGTTATTTAATTCAGTGGGAAATTCAGCTGCGTATGCCAATATGCATATCTAAAGGCTTTCATAAGAACTTGGTCACTTGGAAGACCACCATTTTCTTTATTAAAAAAAAATATAGCAATGCTTAATTTTCTGGGTATCCATATTCAAAATTTTCTCAAATATCACGGTGCATTCACCACTGCAGTGGTGAATAATCTAACGACCTCATTCCGAAGAAGTCGTGGATCGTTGCGGTGTTGTAAGCAAATGCAATGTCCTCAGCAGTAAAATACCGCTACCAAAATTCAAACCAATAACCTGTCTGAACAATAAACCAGCATGAAACCGATCGGCCATCACAAAGAACAATTTCCGGCCACCTTCTAATGACGCCACGGTCCTGTGACGACCAGACATTAATCGGACCGACCAATCCAATGACCAATAGCTAGGAATCCAAGCCGCGCACTGCAGAGAGCATTCGCCACTTGAACACGGTCCCGATTGACTGCTATGATGCGCCACCGCAGCAGCCAGGTCAGGGGTTACCCGTGCATAACCAGCTGCTCTTACCCCCCTCCTCCTCACAGCGACCCCAATCCCCCCTGCCGAGGTCACCGGCATCATGCGAGTGGCACATTGACCTCGGTGGTGGTGTATTGGGGTTTTAGGACGCCGCAGACACACTGGCCTTGACCCTGCGGCCGGGTGACCCCTCCCCTCCCCCTCCCTCCCTCCCGGGGGTGCCACACCGGTCCCCGCTAATCAATGATAACGATCGCCGTCCACCATTGATAAGCAGCCCCATTATCCACAGTCACCACACGCTATTCATGGCGGAGAGAAATGGACGCGACCATTTAGACGCCAACTCAGGCGAGTGTTGACCTTGGGTGGTAGCGTCCAACCCCGCCCCTCCCCTGAATAGGAGAAAGCACTTACTGGGAACAGTTGCCATAGCACCCAAACAGTGAACTTTCAAGGCCAACATAGTTATTAAAGTTTGAGGCGTATTTCATACGGTTCTGTTGCGCTGTTGAGCGCTTTTCTGATGGAACACAGTAGTTGAGATGTTTATTTCTCGTTAAAACTGGCAGCTCTACTCACCAGCGGGTGGACACGCAGTCGGTGTACGGCGGCCGGGAGCGGATATAAGAGGGTTCAGCACTCACCAGCGGGTGGACACGCAGTCGGTGTACGGCGGCCGGGAGCGGATATAAGAGGGTTCAGCACTCACCAGCGGGTGGACACGCAGTCGGTGTACGGCGGCCGGGAGCGGATATAAGAGGGTGCAGCACTCACCAGCGGGTGGACACGTAGTCGGTGTACGGCGGCCGGGAGCGGATCTCCCTGGCCAGACCAAAGTCGGCGATCTTGATCAGATCCGGCCCCATACAGAGCAGGTTCTCCGGCTGTCGGGCAACAGCAGAATCGGATCACAGTTTACCACGTTCGCCAACGGTCGCACAACCACGAGCCGATAGTAGACAGAAAACACACACTTCTTGGTCACCCAAGTTTCTAGTTTGATCATTGGTCACTGGAGTTTGCTTATAGGGCGCGCCAATGGCATGGACCGTGATCATTCGACATTTCGCGATTGAACATTACGAAAGTACTAAATGCACGCTCACCAACCTGTTGATGTCGACTGGCCAATAACTGAGTGAGTGGCAGACGGTGACTGGTAACCACAGGGCGCCGTCTGAAGAGCCGACCGCTGCCGACTCTGTGCCTCACCTTCATGTCGCGGTGGAAGAAGCCGTGTTTGTGCATGAACGCCAGGCCCTGCAGCACCTGGTACATGATGTTCCGTATCACCGGCTCCGACAGCACCTTGTCCCTGCGGCCGCGCGACACAGTCAGTTGGGCCGTCTCCGTTACAGACGCACACAGTCAGACATCACAGTCACAGTCACAGTCACCACAGTCACAGTCACACATCACACCACAGTCAGACATCACACCACAGTCAGACATCACACCACAGTCACAGTCACAGTCACAGTCACAGTCACAGTCACCACAGTCACAGTCACAGTCACCACAGTCACACCCCAGACCCACCTGATCGGTGACAGACTCATAGCCACACAGGCTGTGTGAGAAGTAATGGTAGCATGCCGTCACATATCGCAAGGGCAGAGTGAAGCGAAGGAAGACGGATGAGGACGCTATTCACAAGCCTGCAGTCAACAGCAGCTATGGAAGGACCTGTGCCCTGCATTTCATCAAATCCTCCCAACCCACTCCTAAATTAGTATACTCCTCGCTCATCCTCAGTCAGTATCCACCTTATGACCGATAGTAAGACAAAACCACAGGTTCACACCACTAGTTCCACAACATAGCCCCACTCCCACCCTGTAGGCCATGTCACCGGAGCCGACACGGTGCCCAGTGCAGGTGGAGCCGACACGGTGCCCAGTGCAGGTGACAAGCTCAGTGACGGAGTGATTACACCGCCAAGGTCACCGATCGACCCGACCTGCCTGCGCCCCACGCGAGGCCGTATCGAGCTAGCTCCGACCCCCGCTCCTCGCCCCCCCCCCCCCTCGCCGCTGTAGGCAGCCCCGAGGCGCACCAATCAGAGGATGTACGGGGGTCGCCTGACCGGCTGATGGTATAAGTCAGACACAGGCCCAGAATAGACTCAAGTCAGAGTCTCTGGTCGTCCACCATCCGCAGATTGCATTGCTAGACCCCCTAACAAAACGAAGATAGCTATTTGATACGAGGCAAATGACCGAAGATGACGGTCCATGTATTCTAAGGAGCGGAAGAACAAGATAAAACAAGAGAACGAGAGGAATACATGGGCGACAGCGAAGCCAGTCATGCCTCCGATGTTAATCATTGGGTCAATAACCTGTGACAGTGATCCATCGAGTATGGACGATGCACGTGACCATGACCGGTACAGAATAAGAATAATACAGAGGCTCGGTAAGCGTCGGACACTCGTCAATACCGGACTACCTGAGCAGACATACCACGGCAGTCCCCCGCTGCATTATTAGGCACAATAGGATCGTGTGTGCAAAACACACTTGAACTGTGCGTGTAAACATAACGCTACGCATGCTTAGCGATGGAGAAAACACCAGAACCAGAAGCACCAGGCGATCGGTTCTCGCCACTCCACAGAGCACCGTCCGGGTGGGGCGCCGAAGGTCGGTGCACCACGGCAGTGGAGCGCGCATCAGTGCTTTGCACGTTTCTCAGGGTTCGGGCGAGGCGTGACGGACACAGTGACATTGTTTGCAATAGTAAACATGAGTAGTTTAATCCATAAAATGGCGTTAGCATGCTGATGAGCATACATTAGTAGGAAATGTTTGCATCATCGAAGTATTCGCACTCAGTTATTGTGGTTAAGCTCACGCTAGGTGAACTACCAATGTGCAATATGCAATGGTGCAGCCCGATGCAAAGCAATGTTCGTGAACTAAAATAACGAAGCGAGCTGCGTTTTGCAGACTGAGAACACCACACATGTTTGGATTCTGGAGCTGCATGACATACCTGTGTCCATCTCGTAACCGCTGCTGGCTACAAACCAGCGAACAGGTTAACAAGTTACCAGAAGGTGGGTTATAAGTCAGCTGATAACCAGATAACTAGCCGGAAGTTGCATTGACATCTTCCTGGTATGCATGATGTAAGAATGCATGATCGGTATTAGTGATGTCATTTTCCAAAAATGTCCTGGCCGATTCCAAACCGATACCGAATGGAAGGCATTTCGGTTGACCGAATACCGACCGATTTTGGTTGAAGACAAAAATGTCCAAAATTTGACCGATTTTCACATTTTATACTTATGAATGTAGATAAAACACTATAAAAAAATGTTTTGTTTAACATCATAAAACACATGTACAGTTTCCAAAAAGACTCTCTACTCTAATTATGAAAAATGGTAACCAAATACACTTACAAAGCAGAGTAGTGGATGCTGCAAGCAAGACCGAAAGCACATTGAAAACAGGATGGAAAAATGCGACCTCAATCATTTCATATTAATTTGCAGCATAATACATATTACATAAATACATACATAGGAAGAAATGCATTTTATCTGGCCAAAGTTGGAGGGGCATACTGGTTACTGGTGTGTGCTTGCTACTTAATTAAAGGGAGTGTGCCTACGGTTTTGGAATGTCAAAAATATTTTTCATATGGTAAGTAGCTATTGGTTTGATTGTTGTATATGATGAAATTCACATCTGGAGCCCCTTTAGATGAATTTTCACTTATATTGTTTTTTTGCTTATTTTTTGTTTCAATATCTATAAAACGATCGCCACTATTAGTGATGTTATGTAAAACGGCGCACATAAGACAATACAATTACGGTCATATGCAAGATAGAAAGACAAGTTTTGCACAGCACGTTCTTGCCACTGTGAACTTTATTATGTGCAAGTTTCGTACCTCTAAATTAATATCTTCTTCAAAAAATGGTTATCGGCCATCATCGAAACGGCCATCATCGAAAAACATGATGGCCGTCCAGTTTCTGTTCGGCTGCTGCTATCAGCGTGCACGAGCTGTTTTGTTGAATTGCTATTGGCCGGCGCTAACAATATGCTAGCAGTTTAATCGATAGTTGCAGTGCTTCTAGTAGCGGAAGCCCTCTGGAGTCTACCCGATAACTTTTTGCTCCCAGCAAGTTCCTGGAGTCTTTGGAATATCTCAGCAACTAGGGCGAATCTGGAGAAACGAAGTCATGGGTCAATTCAGAAAATTATGTTCCATGGGCCAGTGTCAATAACCCCAAAAAAGCGATGTGAGTAGGCACACTCCCTTTAAAGGGACTGTCCCACCTTTTTGAAAGTTGTCGAATCACACTTAATTGTATGTCTACATGTCAAGCGAGGTCAGCTGAACATGTTCGTGAACTTTTTTCCCGAAAAAAGCTTATCTTAGAAGATATTCAACTTTTAGTTTTAAGCGAAAAGTTGGGTTGGTGACGTCATATGATTTTTTTTTAATAACAGGGAAATCCTTTGTGCTGTCAAATATATGGCACAAGTTTTGTCGACATCTATTGCGCAGAAAAAGCAAACCACCCGGTGTCTAGATTGGCTTAGATTGCGAACCACCCGGGGATCGAGAAATGAAAGACGAAAATATTCCAAGGCTGACCTTAAAACAAGTCGACTATCATTACCAGTTGGGTAAAGAGACGACGCTGTCGGTTTAGAGTCCCTATTCAAATACACATGGGCCTTATTTTTTACAGATGTCAAAATCAAACTCTAATATCTTTTTGATTAGATCATTGTGGTTGTTTTAACTGCTACCATACTTGATTTCAATGCCTAGCCATACAAATGGCTATCTCAACTCAAATATAATGTTAAGGTGGGATAGTCCCTTTAATATGGTATACAATACTTATTTTTAAGGACCGACCTCACTTCCTCTTGTTAGCAATATCTTCAATCTTGATATAATAATGATGTGCTCTATTTAGTATTTACATTAATGTATTGAATTTTGAGCAAATTTGCTGGATATAATGTGTAAAAGTGCGACAAAAAAGTGATTTTTTTCAGATTAGTCTGACCGAAAAGTGTCCAAAAATTAATAAGCCTGACCGACCGATTACCAAATCGGTCACAACATTTTTTTCCGTTACCAAAATTTCAGTAACCGATTGACATCACTAATCGGTATTGCATCAGTTTTGAGTTGAGATAAATTCAGGATTTACGCTTCATTTTCGAATTAACACTCGATAGCGTTTCATATTCCCCATCGTAGGATGCCGCGGTACCAAGCGTGCTATATGTTTCATTTGCTCCACTCTCCTCTACTGGCTGATAAGTGATAACCCCCTCCCATGCTAGTCCCGGCTGAAAGCAGGCACGCAAGTATTTACAACATCGTCGCGGGTCTACCGCTACAACACAACACCTGGGAATGGCCGCTGTCGACTGACTCACCTTTCCTTCATCAGCTGGTAAAGGTTTTCCTTCATGTACTCGAACACGAAATACAGGGTGTCGTTCTCTCGGATCACTTCCTTCAACTTGACGACGTTGGCATGACTCAGTTTCTTCAGCGACTGCAGCGAAATAAGCTCGAATGAAAACACAAACGACATCGGGGGGGGGGGGGGGGGGGACATCCATTACATAATGCAAAAGTCTGGGAAGTGGAAGGCGCCAGAATCACTCTTTTATTGTTCGAGCATCATAACCTATTATAGTAGGCTAGAGGCTCAGGATGAACAAATACATAAACGTTTGCAATACGTCATTTCTACTGGATTCGTCATCAACGCTGCCAACTGTCGCCGTCACTGGCTACAGTAACCATTAACCATACAGTAACGCTGCCAACTGTCGCCGTCACTGGCTACAGTAACCATTAACCATACAGTAACGCTGCCAACTGTCGCCGTCACTGGCTACAGTAACCATTAACCATACAGTAACGCTGCCACCTGGCGCCGTCACTGGCTACAGTAACCATTAACCATACAGTAACGCTGTCACCTGGCGCCGTCACTGGCTACAGTAACCATTAACCATACAGTAACGCTGCCACCTGGCGCCGTCACTGGCTACAGTAACCATTAACCATACAGTAACGCTGCCACCTGGCGCCGTCACTGGCTACAGTAACCATTAACTATACAGTAACCATCGCGTGAATCGTCTCCCAGCTCGATCGCGTGCTGGCCCAGACAACTTAAGTGGCTATTAATTTCACAGCAGCCTCCTCGAAAGGCGCCCACTGGAGCGAGCGTTCTAAGAGCACCAGCCCAGCACCATTTCTACCTCAACCATGGACGTCCGACCGAGGTCAAAAGGTCCAGGTCACTGTAAATTACACGGTCTGCTCCCGGCCTCCGTCAGAAGCCACTGATCTCCAGTTCTAGCAGCCAGGTCCGGGAGGCAATAATAGCCTGCTAAGACAGGCGGACAACGACCGACTCTTCAGTGACGACAGCGGAAAGGTTGCTATGGCAACGGCACGCGGCGGCAAACTATCCGACTGTCTTGGATTGGCTCGGGCGTCACACCGAGAAGGTGCGTAACAGCAGCACAATAGAACTGAGCGGTGTCATGCCCTGTTCCAGATTCCAGAGCGCTCTCCACAATATATAGACGCGTCAGTAGGCGGTCAGAAAAACGCAGTAGTCTAAACATCGCAGGATGTTTTCACAGTTGTGCGCTAGTAGTCTCCCACAGCGGAGTGGGCACATCAAACTAAGCCTAATCAGCCAAGCGTGTACCGCCCAGCAGTGGTTTGGTAACATCTGGGAGGACCGCATCGGCTGGTAACAGCTCACCTTCACTTCCCGCAGGTTCATCGCTTCCTCCCAGGAGGTGTATTTCCGCTTCATCCTGAAGCGAACCCGGCACAGTGTTAATCGCCTGACCGGCCATAGCATGCACAGTGGCCGATCGTACAGGAGCGTCAAGGTCTCTGACTAAAGGTATCGATCAAACAACAGTGGCTGTGTGCTACTGTTGCATAGCGCGAGCTGTGAGCGTACCGGGAAGGTGCATACTGCATTTGATACCTTCTGAAGAGGGCTTTAAACCAGGCATGCTGGCTCCACATGCGACAGTAGAATGAGCAGAATTAGCAGAGGATAGCACATCAAACGCAGATACCTTTACAATGTCACACGATGTTGAAACATGCATACAACACCGAACCGTCGCAAATGTGCTGCAGCACTTGTCAAAGGAGGCCTTTTACGACCAACAGCGGCGGTGGTCCGGCCGTCTCGCACCTTTTGATGGCGACCTTCTCGCCAGTCTCCTTGTTCAGGCCGAGACTGACGTCGCCATAGGTGCCGTCTCCAAGCACCTTGAGGATGGAGTAGCGGTGCATGCCGCCCCGCTCCTGCCGCTGCTGCTGCCGCTGCTCCTGCTCAGCCGGTGGCAGCGATATGCTCATCGGGCGGGACAGGACGGAGACGGCGGCGAAGGAGGAGGAGGAGGTGAGCGAGTTGTTGACCCGAAGCAGCAGTCAGAGGGCACTGCCGGCAGGTCAGGACAGGACGGAGGCTGGTCAGGACAGGAGTGGCGTGACAGGCAGGTCAGGACAGGAGTGGCGTGACAGGCAGGTCAGGACAGGAGTAGTGTGACAGGCAGGTCAGGACAGGACAGGACAGGTGCCGATGTCGACCTCCTCCGCCCAGCATGTGCACTGTGCACTCAGTGTGCAGCCCATACAGGCGGGGCACCCGATGCCGAGTATTGGGTGTGATGTGGCATCGACATCAGTACATCGATAGTGAGGTGCGAGGGTGCAGAGAGAGATGGGGAGGGGGAGAGAGAGGGGGAGAGAGAGGGGGAGAGAGAGCTCCACCACAGCCCTGCTCCCGGTGTGATCCAGCGTTCCATGCCCACCAGCGCAGCGGTGCAGAGTGGTGCGTGCAGACACACCTAAAACCAAGCCGGCTCAGGTCAGAACAGGTCAGCTCAGATCGGGTCAGGTCGGGTCAGGTCGGGTCAGGTCGGGTCAGGTCGGGTCAGGTCGGGTCAGGTCGGGTCGGCTCAGGTCGGGTCAGGTCGGATCAGGTTAGATCAAGTTTCATCAGTTCAGCTCAGCACAGCTCAGATCCACTCGGGCCAGTTTTGATCAGCAAGACCAAATCTGGCCAGCTCAGCCTACCTCAGTTTTATCAGAACTCAGCTTAGCCCAGCTCAGCTCCACCCAGAGTCATCAGACGCCGATACCTCCATCCCCGTCTCCTCCCCCATCAGACGCCGATACCTCCATCCCCGTCTCCTCCCCCATCAGACGCCGATACCTCCATCCCCGTCTCCTCCCCCATCAGACGTCGATACCTCCATCACCGTCTCCACCCAGAGTCATCAGACGCCGATACCTCCCACCCCGTCTCCTCTCCCATCAGACGCCGATACCTCCCACCCCCGTCTCCTCCCCCATCAGACGCCGATACCTCTCACCCCCGTCTCCTCCCCCATCAGACGCCGATACCTCCATCACCGTCTCCTCCCCCATCAGACGTCGATACCTCCATCCCCGTCTCCTCTCCCATCAGACGCCGATACCTCCATCTCCGTCTCCTCCCCCATCAGACGTCGATACCTCCATCGCCGTCTCCCCCCCCCATCAGGCGCCGATACCTCCCACCCCGTCTCCTCCCCCATCAGACGCCGATACCTCCCACCCCCGTCTCCTCCCCCATCAGACGCCGATACCTCCATCCCCGTCTCCTCCCCCATCAGACGTCGATACCTCCATCCCCGTCTCCACCCAGAGTCATTAGACGCCGATACCTCCATCTCCGTCTCCTCCCCCATCAGACGCCGATACCTCCATCCCCGTCTCCTCCCCCATCAGACGCCGATACCTCCATCACCGTCTCCACCCAGAGTCATCAGACGCCGATACCTCCATCCCCGTCTCCTCCCCCATCAGACGCCGATACTTCCATCTCCGTCTCCTCCTCCATCAGACGCCGATACCTCCATCCCCGTCTCCTCCCCCATCAGACGCCGATACCTCCATCACCGTCTCCTCCCCCATCAGACGCCGATACCTCCCACCCCATCTCCTCCCCCATCAGACGCCGATACCTCCCATCTCCGTCTCCTCCCCGCCACACACCGATACATCAGGGTCGGTGGAGCCAGCACGCACGCCGCCCGCACGCGGTCACCACCGCCACGTCCGGAGGCCAAAACAGATCGACCGCAACACCGCCCGACGTCGACAGACGCGGTCAATGCAGCCCAGGATCGGGACACAGCACCCGACACAGACAATGGGCGCCATATGGCCTTGGAAGTTGGAAGGAGAGGTTTGACCCGGTCAATGCAGCCCAGGATCGGGACACAGCACCCGACACAGAAAATGGGCGCCATATAGCCTTGGAAGTTGGAAGGAGAGGTTTGACCCGGTCAATGCAGCCCAGGATCGGGACACAGCACCCGACACAGACAATGGGCGCCATATGGCCTTGGAAGTTGGAAGGAGAGGTTTGACCCGGTCAATGCAGCCCAGGATCGGGACACAGCACCCGACACAGAAAATGGGCGCCATATAGCCTTGGAAGTTGGAAGGAGAGGTTTGACCCGGTCAATGCAGCCCAGGATCGGGACACAGCACCCGACACAGAAAATGGGCGCCATATAGCCTTGGAAGTTGGAAGGAGAGGTTTGACCCGGTCAATGCAGCCCAGGATCGGGACACAGCACCCGACACAGACAATGGGCGCCATATAGCCTTGGAAGTTGGAAGGAGAGGTTTGACCCGGTCAATGCAGCCCAGGATCGGGACACAGCACCCGACACAGACAATGGGCGCCATATAGCCTTGGAAGTTGGAAGGAGAGGTTTGACCCGGTCAATGCAGCCCAGGATCGGGACACAGCACCCGACACAGAAAATGGGCGCCATATAGCCTTGGAAGTTGGAAGGAGAGGTTTGACCCGGTCAATGCAGCCCAGGATCGGGACACAGCACCCGACACAGACAATGGGCGCCATATAGCCTTGGAAGTTGGAAGGAGAGGTTTGACCCGGTCAATGCAGCCCAGGATCGGGACACAGCACCCGACACAGACAATGGGCGCCATATAGCCTTGGAAGTTGGAAGGAGAGGTTTGACCCGGTCAATGCAGCCCAGGATCGGGACACAGCACCCGACACAGACAATGGGCGCCATATAGCCTTGGAAGTTGGAAGGAGAGGTTTGACCCGGTCAATGCAGCCCAGGATCGGGACACAGCACCCGACACAGACAATGGGCGCCATATAGCCTTGGAAGTTGGAAGGAGAGGTTTGACCCGGTCAATGCAGCCCAGGATCGGGACACAGCACCCGACACAGACAATGGGCGCCATATGGCCTTGGAAGTTGCGGCGCCCGGAAGCCTCAATAATCATCATGATCGGCAGACAAAGTGTTATTGATTTCGATAAAGACGCGCTGTTAGTCGAGCATTAGTTTCTTTGCGCGCTGTTTTGAAGAAATCTTGTCTACGATTTGCCTCATTGGAGATTTGGAAGTTTGCATGACCTGTGTTAACCCTATTCTCTGCGGGCGGCCAGAATTACGTTAACCTGCGGGGGGGGGCAGATTCTGCCCCCCCCCCCAAGATCTCGAGAATCGCTCGGTCGATTTCGATGGGGAAAACGGCATTCGATTCGTCATGACAAGATCTCTCTTTTAGGACCCCGCAATTTTTGTTTTGTTCAAAAATGGGGGCCAGGGGGCAAACAATCCGCAAATTTGGGTTTTTTTTAAAGGCTATTGCGGCCATGTGGCTCGACCGATTTGCATGCTCTAAACGTTTGTGAGCTTCAAATGTACTGGTATTGAATATAGCAAAAGACAAAAAGCAAAATAAAAAATCATAGGCGTATTCAGGGAATGTAAAATGGGGGGATTTTCTGGAGAGAAAAAAAAGATATGCTGTTCGTGATTGTTTGGGACGACATGAACGTCACATGTGGGCATTATATCTGTAATCTGTTAAATTTGATATATTGCGCATAGGCGGATCCAGGAAAAACATGGGGGCGCCATGCGCGTAACGCTTTCATCATCTTACTAATTTGAAGTTGGACCTAATTTGAGGGTGGGTATCTCCTCCCATTTTTTATCCTGAGTGCGCCTTTGCCCCAAAAATATGTGCAATCCCAGTATCTATGATGCATATTGCATTGAAATTGTTTCTGACGCATTTATTGCGCTGCAAACCACGAAGGAAGTATGCGACGCAAAACCGCATTCGTAACACCCTCCCCAAAACAGGAGCCTGCAACCGCCTCTGCTAAACCGATTTTTTCCAATTTTGACACACACACGCTATTCAATTTTGGGAAAAGTCACACATTTTCAGGACGCTAGGCCTAACGGTTTAGAAATGACAAGTACAAAAACACCGGGGGGGGGGGGGCAGAATCTGTCCCCCCGCAGGGAATAGGGTTAAGTATGACTATCTTATGTTGACGAAGCGTCATTATTTTTCCTCAGGGTTACTGATGTAATTAATTATCAAATTAGTTATTTTCGGGCTTCGCTGAGGTACAGATTAGGTAAAACCAAATATTTCGGCTTTATTGATGATGATTGATCCAACAACTGCCAAACCAGTGACCAAGGCTCGTAAATAAAGCCGAAATATTTGGTTTTACCTAATCTGTACCTCAGCGAAGCCCGAAAATAGCTAATTTGATAATGAATTATATGGCTATCTTAACATGAAGCCTAACCTTTGTAAACGCCTAGCGTAATTCCAGCCCACAGAGATGATTATATCGGAACGGGCAAATGTCTCCGTATTTATTGCCTATTTCACCCTGCGCCTCCTCACCCTCTGAAAATGGGACGGGAACGAACATTTTTAGCACAGAGCCAAGGTCTAATACCGAAAAACCTTTGCTATGCCATCAGCAGCCCTGACCAGTCAGATATCATTATTAGCAATATGCGGTCACCAACACGCACACGAGAAACCTTACCCAGCAAAGATAATAATGTATATCATTGCGAAAACCAAAATGCCAGCACCAGTATCATTGATGTCGCGCTGGTACTATGACATCACTTTGCTTTACGGTTATCCCGATCCGGGCAGGAGCGGTACCTAAAGACGCGCACTCCATGATTCAATGCCCCAGCAGCGCAAATGTCTGGTGGAAACCACTACATAATGCATAATACGTAATACACCTCTACACACCACACAGTGAAAACAAGTTACGCCCGGAGTCTCCACCATCAATATGAAACCCGCCGCGGCTGTCACCGACGCTGGGAGGGTCGCTCCCCAGCCGGTACATAATTAACCACCTGATTATGTCAAACGGACGGAGCCGCCGCCACGACAGGCGGCGAACCACACAACTTACGAGCGAGTGCGGCGCACACAAACAGATACGGGCATCGATCAGCGAGCGATCACGGCAGAATTGGTGGAGGCGCGGTCATATCAGACACCTACACACGCACCTCGGTCAGCTGACCCACACACCCCGGTCAGCTGACCCGCGCACCCCGGTCAGCTGACCCGCGCACCCCGGGTCGAGTCATCCAGTGATGGTGCGCTGATAATGACGGGTGGCACGCGTCGTGTATCAGCGCCTCCCTGTCATGTCGGTCTGACGACCCCTCCCCTGCCGCGGCACTGGCGTGATGGTCGACTGTTCATGAGGTTCGAGCGTCGGAGGGGTGGTGGATGGGTCTGTTAGAGTCAATAGGAGGGGTGGAGAGGTGTGAGGCGTCGTCGTACGTAGTGGTGGAGGGTCTGTAGGGTCGATAGGAGGGGTGGAGAGGTGTGAGGCGTCGTCGCACGTGGTGGTGGAGGGGTCTGTAGAGTCGATAGGAGGGATGGAGAGGTGTGAGGCGTCGCCGCACGTGGTGGTGGAGGGGTCTGTAGTCGATAGGAGGGGTGGAGAGGTGTGAGGCGTCGTCGCGCGTGGTGGTGGAGGGGTCTGTAGAGTCGATAGGAGGGTGGAGAGGTGTGAGGCGTCGTCGTACGTAGTGATGGAGGGGTCTGTAGAGTCGATAGGAGGGGTGGAGAGGTGTGAGGCGTCGTCGTACGTAGTGGTGGAGGGGTCTGTAGAGTCGATAGAAGGGGTGGAGAGGTGTGAGGCGTCGCCGCACGTAGTGGTGGAGGAGTCTATAGAGTCAATAGGAGTGAAGAAGGGTTGGTGACGTCGATGATGATGATGATGATTGGGGTTTTTGGGCGCACCGACTCCTTATGGTCACTTGGCGCCCACGTCAATAGGAGGGTGAAATAATCAGAGGCGTTGGTAGTGAGGAGTTGGTGGCGTCGATAGGAGAGGGAGAGTTCGAGGCGTCGATAGGAGGGTGAAATAATCAGAGGCGTTGGTAGTGAGGAGTTTTTGGCGTCGATAGGAGAGGGAGAGTTCGAGGCGTCGATAGGAGGGTGAAATAATCAGAGGCGTTGGTAGTGAGGAGTTGGTGGCGTCAATAGGAGAGGGAGAGTTCGAGGCGTCAATAGGAGGGTGAAATAATCAGAGGCGTTGGTAGTGAGGAGTTGGTGGCGTCGATAGGAGAGGGAGAGTTCGAGGCGTCGATAGGAGGGTGAAATAATCAGAGGCGTTGGTAGTGAGGAGTTGGTGGCGTCGATAGGAGAGGGAGAGTTCGAGGCGTCGATAGGAGGGTGAAATAATCAGAGGCGTTGGTAGTGAGGAGTTGGTGGCGTCGATAGGAGAGGGAGAGTTCGAGGCGTCGATAGGAGGGTGAAATAATCAGAGGCGTTGGTAGTGAGGAGTTTGTGGCGTCGATAGGAGAGGGAGAGTTCGAGGCGTCGATAGGAGAGGTGACGGCGTATGAGCCATGAGGCGTCGATAGGAGAGGTGACGGCGTATGAGCCATGAGGCGTCGATAGGAGAGGTGACGGCGTATGAGCCATGACGCGTCGATAGGAGAGGTGACGGCGTATGAGCCATGAGGCGTCGATAGGAGAGGTGACGGCGTATGAGCCATGACGCGTCGATAGGAGAGGTGACGGCGTATGAGCCATGACGCGTCGATAGGAGAGGTGACGGCGTATGAGCCATGACGCGTCGATAGGAGAGGTGACGGCGTATGAGCCATGAGGCGTCGATAGCAAGGAATTGCGATCATCGAAGGAAATGGTGATGAGCTTAGACCGCTAAAGAAAGGAGTGACTGCGATTAGAGGCTGCGTTGAGTTTGAGGAGTTACCGGTGTGAGGACTGGGTTGACCGGAGTCTCAACGGAGAGAAATAGGTGGCGAAAGTGCGTGTGTCCAAACGCGGCATGTCCGGAACTCAGAGTTTGAACATGAGACAACATTAGCTGATGATCGAGCGGTGAACATTACACTGTTGACGCGTACGCCTCACATGCGCGGAGTGTGTCTCACCGTTTGATGGCGACCTTCTCGCCGGTGTCGAGCCTCTGTCCGAGCACCACCGAGCCGTAGGTGCCGTCCCCCAGCTGGCTGAGAGTCACGTACCGGTCCATCGTCTCAATCATGGTGCGTCACGGGCCTGTGGGAGGACACGGGGTGGTCAGGGGAGGTCAATCATGGTGTGTCACGGGCCTGTGGGAGGGGACGGGGTGGTCAGGGGAGGTCCATCATGGTGTGTCACGGGCCTGTGGGAGGGGACACGGGGTGCACGGGGTGGTCAGGGGAGGTCCATCATCTCAATCATGGTGTGAGGCGTGAGCCCCGGCTTCCAACTAGAACTGGTTAGGAAAATGGACGGTAGCATGAATCGAGTAACATGGATCGAGGTGGTAAGAAATCGGGAGAAATATTAAGAAGTCGGGAGAAATATCAACGACACATCAACAGCCAGTACTTAAACTGAAATGCACAACAGTTCACAACAGTCTAATTAATTTTTAAGTATTTCGAAAGGGTTAAAACGTATCAAGAGTCTCCATGCATAATCATGTTTGCATAGTGTGAATAGAATAGGTCAACCGACTAGCAGATGTCACAAGTTAGTTATGATATACCTACGAGCAACAGCGACATTTTCGCCTGAGCTGATGCCATATTACGCAAAAGTTCAGCGCCATTTTCCTGGTATATCGGCCCAAGGTCAATGAACCTGCACGAGTAGTAACTTGTCGATTCGTCATTAATCTCATACAACGATCAATGGGGTAACCGGACAAAAGTTCGTAAACATAAGGTTCGTAACGGAGAAAGTTCGTAAGCAAATGTTCGTATGCAAAGGTTCGTATCGGATAAGGTTCGTATGGGATAAAGTTCGTAACGGCTAAAGTTCGTAATGGAAAAGGTTCGTATCGGATAAAGTTCGTATTCAAAAAGTCCGTAACGGATAGAGTTCGTATGCAAAAAGTTCGTATGCTGAAGTTCGTAAAGGAAAAAGTTCGTAAAGGAAAAAGTTCTTAAAGGAAAAAGTTCTTAAAGGAAAAAGTTCGTAAAGGAAAAAGTTCGTAAAGGAAAAAGTTCGTAAAGGAAAAAGTTCGCAAAGGAAAAAGTTCGTAAAGGAAAAAGTTCGTAAGCAAAGGTTCGTATGCAAAGGTTCGTATGCAAAGGTTCGTATCGGATAAGGTTGGTATGGTATAAAGTTCGTAAAGGCTAAAGTTCGTAATGTAAAAGGTTCGTAATGGAAAAGGTTCGTATCGGATAAAGTTCGTATTCAAAAAGTTCGTAAGGGATAAAGTTCGTATGCAAAGGGTTCGTATGCTGAAGTTCGTAAAGGAAAGAGTCCGCAATAGAAAAAGTTCGTAAGCAAAGGTTCGTATGCAAAGGTTCGTATCGGATAAGTTTCCGAACCTTTGCTTACGAACTTTTTCCGTTACGAACCTTATGTTTACGAACTTTTGTCCGGTTACCGTTACCCTTCCGAACGGAGAGAGATAGAGAGACACCATAAACAGTAACGTGGTGCCTGTCATAAGGACAATAGGTTCGTATCGGATAAAGTTCGTATTCAAAAAGTCGTTACTGTTTACGGTGTCTCTCTATCTCTCTCCGTTCGGAAGGGTAACGGTAACCGGACAAAAGTTCGTAAACATAAGGTTCGTAACGGAAAAAGTTCGCAAGCAAAGATTCGGAACCTTATCCGATACGAACCTTTGCATACGAACCTTTACTTACGAACTTTTTCCTTTACGAACTCCAGCTTGCGAACCTTTTGCATACGAACTTTATCCGTTACGAACTTCTTGAATACGAACTTTATCCGATACGAACCTTTTTCGTTACGAACTTTAGCCGTTACGAACTTTATCCCATACGAACCTTATCCGATACGAACCTTTGCATACGAACCTTTGCTTACGAACTTTTTCCGTTACGAACCTTATGTCTACGAACTTTGGTACAGCGATCAATGGACATTGGGCAACGCAGAAGCAGCCCCCCCCCCCTCCCTCTCCCATCTCCCATCTCCCATCTCCCATCTCCCCTCTCCCCTCTCCCCTCTCCCCTCTCCCCCCACAGCAGCCGACGGCCGACACACCTCTACCGGCCGCCGCCTCCGCCGGGACCGACAGCCTACCTGCGCTGCAGCATATCCTAACCGGTCCCCAGACGGCAGCGTCGCACTCCACCTGCCTCTATGGTCCGCTACATCACACAGAGCTGCACCTCCCAGCCGGCAACAGACCGACTTCACCGCAGACCGCGCCCCACCACCCTCAGCCGTCCCGCTCCACTGAGAGGAGTCTGACCAGGGCAGGTCTGCCGCCCCACACTGACACGGCAGACTGGGCCGACACCGCTCACAGCGCCGCAGGGGGCACACCGTCACCTGACGGCCCTCCAACGACGACTGAGCGCCGGTCACCGGCCCGAGGCCTCCCTCCCTCCTTCCCCGCCGCCGCCGCAGCAGCCACCTCGCCGGGGCGGATATATCGACCGGCAATCCGGCACCGAACGGCCATCGGGCGGCTTACGCTGCTCATTTGAAGACCACCGAGCGGCCATCGGGCGGCTTACGCTGCTAATTTGGAGACCACCAAACGGCCATCGGGCGGCTTACGCTGCTCATTTGGAGACCACCGAGCGGCCATCGGGCAGCTTACGCTTCTCATTTGGAGAACACCGAGCGGCCATCGGGCAGCTTAAGCTCTCATTTGGAGACCACCGAGCGGCCATCGGGCGGCTTACGCTGCTCATCTGGAGACCACCGAGGGGGCATCGGGCGGCTTACGCTGCTCATTTGAAGACCAGCGAGCGGCCATCGGGCGGCTTACGCAGCGAGCGGCCATCGGGCGGCATTTGGAGACCACTGGATGGCCTTTTAACGGATAGCGGGCGGACATTGGATGACCATCGGACTGCCATTGGGTGCCCTTGAGCGATCATTGGGTGCCCTTGGACGATCATTGGGTGCCCTTGGACGATCATTAGGTGCCCTTGAACGATCCGTAAGCAACCACTGAGGGCGACTCGTGCGACGAACATAAAGAATCGGTGCTGCATTATCGAATGGGTGGCTGTTGCCTATGAGCTCTGTCGTCAAGAGACGGTATTTGGTGTGCTCTTTCACCTCCCTTCGGCCATGAGTTGGCGTGCTCAATGCTGCGACGAAATTCTGGCCCTGCAAACCTCTGGCCTCACGGCCGACGAAATTGGCTTTGAAATTGAATTGTTCTGCGATAAAACATTTTATTGTTGATTTTAAAGCGCTGAGTTCTGTTGCATATTGCATGGGTTTAATTATAACCCGACCTGGCTATTAAAATCAGCCAGTTTTGTCGCTATGAACTGCAGTTCCTAACGCTAGGTCTTTCCTGCCAACTGACCACTGGCGGATCCAGCCTCTCTTTTTTGCAGGGGCATTTTTTTGTGACAAAAAGGTACCCCCATTTTTTTTCTCCGCGGATTTTGGCCGGTCACCTTATTTTGGTATTCGAGTTTAAAAAAAATCCACTTTTCAAATTCACAAAAATGTATTTTGTGAATTTTTGCCCGCCAAAAAAAACATTTTGGAGGGTCAAAAACACAACATTTCGAACATCCGAGATAGCCATTTTGAAGAGAATGTCATTTCCTTTCTTTTTACGTTTTTTATTTGCAATTTGCTTCAAAACTCTATTTTCTACGATTGTAACATTTATCGTTTTTCACTGAGGGCGACTCGTGCGACGAACATAAAGAATCGGTGCTGCATTATCGAATGGGTGGCTGTTGCCTATGAGCTCTGTCGTCAAGAGACGGTATTTGGTGTGCTCTTTCACCTCCCTTCGGCCATGAGTTGGCGTGCTCAATGCTGCGACGAAATTCTGGCCCTGCAAACCTCTGGCCTCACGGCCGACGAAATTGGCTTTGAAATTGAATTGTTCTGCGATAAAACATTTTATTGTTGATTTTAAAGCGCTGAGTTCTGTTGCATATTGCATGGGTTTAATTATAACCCGACCTGGCTATTAAAATCAGCCAGTTTTGTCGCTATGAACTGCAGTTCCTAACGCTAGGTCTTTCCTGCCAACTGACCACTGGCGGATCCAGCCTCTCTTTTTTGCAGGGGCATTTTTTTGTGACAAAAAGGTACCCCCATTTTTTTTCTCCGCGGATTTTGGCCGGTCACCTTATTTTGGTATTCGAGTTTAAAAAAAATCCACTTTTCAAATTCACAAAAATGTATTTTGTGAATTTTTGCCCGCCAAAAAAAACATTTTGGAGGGTCAAAAACACAACATTTCGAACATCCGAGATAGCCATTTTGAAGAGAATGTCATTTCCTTTCTTTTTACGTTTTTTATTTGCAATTTGCTTCAAAACTCTATTTTCTACGATTGTAACATTTATCGTTTTTCCACCAAGAATGGCTTGACATGACGCCATTCAATTTAAAACGTCATTATCTCTCAAAATACTACATCAATTTAATTGGAATTCAGTGAGAAGACGTAGAATTGATGCAGCATAAGGTACTGAAAGTTTGGCGTTGATATCTATCATAGTTTCAAGTTCTTAAGCAAATCCGGGAGGGGGGCAGATTCTGCCCCCCCCCCCCCCCCCCCCCCCAGCGGGGCGCGGGTCACTGGGGCTGCTTGAATTGCATCAAGTGCGCTGTTTCGACTATCATTGAAAGAAAGGGATGCATACAAACTTCAAATTCAATCACTCGAGAAAAAAACTTCTGTTTTCATGAAGTTACTCCTAAGATCATTGTTTTTCGCGTTCAGTACAGGGAACGCGCGGGGGGGGGGCATACTTGTATTGAATGCCCCTCCCAGATTCCTGTTGGGGGGCATTTGCCCCATGTTGCCCACCTGGATCCGCCAGTGCCAGTAATTACCGCCAAGCAGAGCCTCTGCCAGTTTTCTTTTTCAGAATTCATTTTCCCATTTTCCAAATTTGTATACGCAATTGCAAAAGTTGTGTCATGCCGCGAAGCGGAACGAAATTTTCCGGTTTTTGACTGGATAGCTGGATTTTGACTGCTGCAAAGACAATTTTTACGATTTTACGATAAATTGGGAACGCGCGGGGGGGAGGCATATTTGTATTGAATGCCCCCCCCCCCCCTCCACCAGATTCCTGTGGGGGGATTTGCCCCTGATCCCCCCCCCCCCCCCCTGGATCCGCCAGTGCCAACTGACCGCACCTGACCACGAGTGTCCGCAGCCACTATCGGTACGGGCGCTCCTAGTCAACCGATAATCAGCACACGGTGTGCTACAAGAACCTTAGTCACTTTGAATTGTGGCCTCCCGTGATGGGAGCAGAGTTTATACGAGCCTGCTAACAAACTAAAAAAGGAAAGGTATGGATAACCAGCAAAAATTCCACGCCGTCAATTGGCCCTCCCGGGTCACCTAGCTGGACCCGCCACTGTCCGGCCGATCACGTGATGCCCCGAGGGTCAAGATCAGCAGTGCGGGGCGACAGGAGGTGGGCGGCTGACCGGTCAGTTGGGTCGCAGTCAGCGGGCCCGTGTGATCGTCCTCCGTGTGGTGGAATGAGCATGGCGGCCGCAGTGAGGATGTTGGTGCCATTCTATTCGGCTCCCGTAACTGCTATGAAGAGACGGTACGGCTCACAGAGTCACCATCACCTCTTCATGACCCTGATCAACCGACGGATATCAGGCCCGAGGTAGCATTCGCCTCAATCCCACGAATGTATCGTGCTGGTGACGAGGGGAACCAAGCAGCAAAGAAACGAGACAACAAGCATCGCCCATGATCATTGCAATCAAGATATGGACATCAAGATAAACATGTCATAATCTGTACCCGATGATGACATGCACAGCCCACCTTAGTGGTAAGTTTCATGGTCACATATCAGTTATGACCTTTGCAGTTTGAGCACCCAAAAAATTCACTCATAAATGTATTAGGTACTTGGTATGTTTTGTTGCTGTAACACTATCCTCAGATGTTCAGCAGCACACGTCGTCCCTGCATCCATTCAATGTTAAGGCAAAATATGACAAATTGGCGGGAAGAGGGACCAGATACGATTATGTCTTATGATATCATCCTGGAAATATGCCATAATGGACACTATGTTGACATTGTATGTAATGTGATAGTTGATATCATGGTCCCCTTCCATGATATTGATTATCATAGTCTCTATTCCCAACTCTATGCTGACCATGTTGTCAATGCCACTTAACTGATGGTTGGCTGTTCCCAAAGGTTAGCCTTCAGCAGCAATATCTGACATGCTAACAAAACAATTAACACTTATTGAAAATGCATGCACAATGTGAATGAAAGCAATGCTAGAGCAGTATTGTTCAACTTTAACTAATTATTCTGCATAAACAATTTCACTAGATTGGACAAATGCATAGATCCCAAAAAGATCCTGGGATCTGATCCCCAGAAAATGGATCCTAGAATTACTGGGAACCAGAGCTCCTACAAGGTCCCCATTAGTCAAGAGATCAAACAGGATCACAAATCCACCCTCAAAATATTGCAGAAATCCCTAGATATAATACACAAGATCCATGACTTATAAACTCAACACATTCATTTGATCTCAATTTACAAATATTTTGCTGGAAATTGGGAGGATCTGGTGTAATGAATGAACTGGTAAGGTCTGATATCTGCTGTCACATTTAATGAGAAATACTACAATTATTGTTGTGATTTTGACATAAGTCATTCAGGTCCAAGATCGTGTGAGACTGAACATAACTGAATGCTCATCATGGCTCTTCTCTTGTAGTCAAACATATTGTATACAATTTTGTATAACATATTGTATGTTATTTTATTTATGATTATATTTATAATAATTAATATAATGTATTTATATAATCATATATAACATAAATGCATAATATAATATAATCATATATAATTAATATATTAAACATAATTATTTGTATTATATCCATTAGAATGAAAGAGCCACTGGTCTAGTTTGATGTTGGCCATGTGTCACTGGATTTTATTTTAATGGAAGATACCATGCCATACCATACCATATATTAATCGAAAATATAGAGTAGGTCATTAGACCTGAAGACCCCGGTCTCATCAAGCTCCGGTCGTGGTGTACCGTGCGTTAGTCAGTGTCTGGGATGACGTGGTGTATGTTAGCCCAGTGCTTGTCGAGGCGCGACTTGAACTGGCAGACGGACGTCGCGCTCACCACCTCGGCGGGGAGACTGTTCCAGTCATTGACTGTCCTGACGGAGAAGGCTTGCCGGCGGACCCTGGACACCGCTCTTGGCTTGGCCAGCTTCCACTGGTGACCCCTGGTGTGCCTGTTCTCTGATGCGGCGAAGAAGTTCGTCGGGTCTAGGTCGACACCTCCGTGGACGATCTGGTGGACCTGGATCATGTCGCCTCTACGGCGCCGGTAGTAGAGCGAGGGCAGGCGCAGAGCTCTGCGTCGCTCCGGGTAGGGGAGGTGGGACACTACTCTGCTTAGCCGTGTCGCTCGCCGCTGGACCGGTTCCACCTTGCGCTGTTCAGCGCGATTGAATGGCCCCCAGATGACGTTGGCGTACTCGAGGTGCGGGCGCACCATGGTCTTGTAGAGTAGCGGCACTGTGGACTTGTCCAGTTTCTCGAACGACCTCTTGATGACGGCTAGGACTTGGCTGGCTTTGGAGACAGCTGCAGCTGCCTGTTGCCGGAACTTCAGCTCCGAGTCGACCTGCACGCCGAGGTCGCGCTCAAGGAGCGAGTGCGCCATTCCCGTGTCCCGCATCGTGTAGGCCTGACGCCTGTTCCTGGTCCTAACGTGCAGACTTGCCCTCGTTGAACGGCAGCTGCCAGCATTCGGACCACGCCGCCACCCTGTCGATGTCGTTTTGGAGAGCCTGAAAATCCGGGGCGCAAGACACTTTGCTGTAGACCTTAGTGACATCTGCGAATATCTTCAGGGAGCATCCGATGACACTAGGGAGGTCGTTAATGAACATGATTAACAACACAGGGCCCAGGACCGACCCCTGCGGGATTCCACTCGTGACGGCTGCCCAGGCTGAGCGCTGGTCACCGACTACTACCTGCTGCTTGCGTCCGGTCAGAAAGGCAGCGATCCAATTGATGAAGTTTGCCGCTGACTCCGTACGCCGCAAGCTTCTTGAGAAGGCGCTGGTGCGGCGCGGCAACGAAGGCTTTACGGAAATTGAGGTGCACTGCATCAACAGCATGAGCTGCGACCAATCTTCCATTACTTGGAGCAGTTGGGTGACGCAGGAGCGCCTCGGGCAGAAGCCGTGCTAGTCGTTCGACATCTGCTGGGTCGACACCATGTGCTGGATGAGGGCGTCACGTACCAGTGACTCGATGATTTTGCAGGGTACCGACGTCAGGCTGATGGGGCGGTAGTTACCCGGACTCTGCTTATCGCCTTTCTTGTGCATAGGGACCACCAGGCCAGTCTGCCATTCCTCCGGAAGCACTCCCGAGTCCAGCGACCTGCGGTAGAGGCTTGCCAGGGGCGCTGCCAGGTTGGCCGCAGCTTCCCGCAAGAGCCTGGGGTGGACCTCGGCTTGGCCTGGCGAGCTGTAGACCTTAAGCGCGAGTAGCTTCCGCAGAACGGTCTCGGGGTTGATGTCCATGTCGGAGATTTCTGGTCCGTTGGACTGGAAGTCTGGCTCGGGGATGACGTTGGTGTCCTGCGTGAAAACACTGGCGAAAAAATCCATTGAGGAGCGTGGCCTAAGAGCCGTTGTTGGAGACGATGTTGCCCGCCTCATCCCTCAGGTCTTGAATCTCGCTTCGCGTGTTCAGCCTGGACTTCACGAACGCCAGAAGGACTTGGGGTTATGCTTCAGGTCTTGCATCAAGCCTTCTTAGAACGATCTGCGCAGGAATCGCGTCCGGTTTCTCAGCTGGTTTCTGCATCGCTTGAATCTCGTGTAGTCGAGCGTTTCACGACTCTGCATATAGGCCCCCCAAAGCTTCTCCTTCTTCTTCTTTAGGTTTAGCACAGCACTGTCCATGTGTATGTTCTTCGCCTTTTCTCTGGATCATACCCTGGGGATGCATGACTGGGCTGTCTTGAGGATCGTTGTTGGAAGCTAATAGAACCGAGTGGTGTTCACGGACCCTGCGATTGGCTGCGGTTTGGCGGTCGGCCGTGGTCAGCAGCAGAGGATAACAGAAAGTGGGGAAGGGCGAAAGGTATGTCAGCGTCACATGGCTGCAGTCCAGTATGCAAAACATGGCAAGTTTCGATGAGATCTTGTTGGGGCAGGGTTGGCACCAACACATCAAAATTGGGGCAGCTTTTTATTAAAAAAATTGGGAAGCTTTTGCAAATTTTGGGGCAGCTTTTGAAAATTTGGGGGCAGGTTTGGAAATTTTTTGGGGGGCAGCTTCTAAATTTTGGGGCAGCTTTTGACTTTTTGGGGCAGAAGTAACAATTTACCGATTCACACTAGATAAAATGTGATTGTGATTACGACTGACCACACACACACACACCCCCGGTCAACAGCTTTTGGTTGAAAAGAGAATCCATACTAGATCAAAAGCGATTGTGAATCCCCCCCCCCCCCCCCCGGTCAACAGTATTTGCTGACTGAGGACCAAAATTTCCTCCTCAGGGGAACAAAAAGGAAAAAATCTTTCCCCAAATGGGGCAGCATGCTGTCCCATTTGGGGCAGGATTTGGGCTGCCCCAAATATCTTGTTGATCTTCCTGCCACATGTTGCATACTGGGCTGCGGTTCCAGCGGTTGGTATGGAGCAACCAGTGACACAGGATAAAATGGAAGATGTCTTGTGGGAGCCTCAGGATAGTCAAATTGCTATAAGCTTCTATTTTTAGAACTTAACTTAAAAGAACAAAATAACTCATAACCAAAGTACAAAACAAAAATATAATATTGATATACTGAAAGAGGCATCCTGAAAGAAACAATAACAATTTCAAGATGCTGACAACTTTCTTACAAACTCTGTTTAGACGCATAAATTATGTCAGATTTGTTTTTCCAATGAAAATATTTAGTACACCTCCATTGCATTGTACAGAAACGATTCAAGACTCGATAACCTGAATCCACATACCGTCATGTGTTGAGTGTGTTTTGAGTACTAGTTGAATGTGAACTTAAAACACACAATGCTGAAGTAAGTCTCTGGAAAACAGCGTCGTAACACCACAACAGGACGGGGACGAGACGATCTCCGATCTGGGAGAGGGACCAAATGTAAACAAACCAAGAACCTGAACCAAAGTACGGTAATCGTATTTCTTTTATAATATTGAATTCCCTTTGAAGCAATGTTTGACTTACGATGTTATTTGTTATCTCTTACTTTGGACTCCATTAAATATTGTTTTAATTTTTAGTTAAGTTTAATCTGATATGTTATCACATGAAACTAAAAGCACAATTTGAAAGCTTCAGAACTTCTGTGATCTATTCAAAATATACCGTAGGCTTAGTCCTGCCATCTATCGACGAAACTTGTAGTCTTCAACGGATACATTCGTGTAAATTCAAGATGGCGTGGACCTTGTAATGAGTTTTGTTGTTTTTTGTGTCGACCGCTGTTTTTGGGTTGTATGTTGATAGTGGAAGGAAAACGCATTGCTTTTACTGTGGGGACGATTTATTTTTGGTGAAGGTCTTCTCTAGGTTGTGAGAGCTGAGTCTGGTTGTCGGAAAGGAATCATAATTGTATCACCTGCGTTGTTAAAACCCGATACGTATCAGGAATTTGAAATCCATTTGAAGAATATTGGTGGAGGATGAATGTTGAAGCTTGCTCTGGCTAAATACCCAGCATTTCAAGGTATGTTATTGTTAAATATGTTTGCTTGAAGTTTAACCTGCCTGTGATATTGATATGCAATATTTGCAATGATTTTAACATTGGTCATTGTCAATGCATGTGTCTTGATTTACATGGCTGTCGCTTGAAAGATTTTGGGGATATTTTACTGCATATCGAGTATGCTTATGCTTATTTTGGACTTAAGAACCTGCTAGTTAACTAGCAGGTCCTATTTATTTCAACTGAAAAGTTCCTACCAATGTCAATGAGAAGCGATCAATGTTGATGTGCTTGGTGTGATTTGTGAACAGCTTGAACATTCTTCTTGCAGTGTTGGTTTTATTTGGACAGTGTAGTGTAAGCTTATAACTTCATGTCATAATAAATAAAAATGTAACAACTTGTACACAACGTGTACACAACAACTAACAACAAAATGTAACATTTTGTAATTTAATGATTTTAACTTTTCAGTATAATGATAACATATATTTATATGTACCTACCAGGTACCTATTATGTAGCATTAATTGGTGCTTATGCTTTTTGGTTAAAGTTATATAAAAACAAACTATTGATAGTTTATAAAAGCTCTAAGAGATTAGGTTAAAAAACTGTTATATTTTATTCTGCTTTTATATCAGTTTCAAGTATCATAAACATGTAGAATTATGATTTATCAGGCCAGATTTGTGTCCTATGTTCTCCTCTTGGTGTTTTCTGACTTGCTTTGAATATAGTGTTTAACAAGTTTGAAAGCTGTCGAGAAACCAGCCTAACTGCATTTTAAATAATCATATTCATACTGCATTTCACGTTTGACAAAATTTTGCAAGCCATGCTCCTACTGCCTTAGAAAGCAAGTCTTTAGTCATGTAAACTAGTGATAACATGATAACATCTTACTCCTAGCTACCATTTCTAAAATAGTAATTATATCTTACTGGTTATATTATATCTCACTAAATAGCAAATGGTACTTATTAAAACAATGGGTCACTCATAAGTGATGACACAGTTTTCAGTTATCTATTTTTGACAGTTATCTTTTCAGTTATCTATATTTGATAACAAAATACTACCCTCTGTTGATAAAACCTAATGATTGTGTTGTCAAATGGTCAGGTTGTGTGATTGAACATAGCATGGCTGGTGAAAAGAGCATTTTCCTTGAAATGGCAACTTAGAGTACCTTGATTTCAAGATATTGTTTGATATTTTGTATGGCTTGAGTAGCACACCTGAACTTTGTCTATTTGCATAGTCATTGAAACATAATACTTATTCTTGCAAAGGCAAGTCTGAAGCTTCCTATTTCCTAGTTCCTATCGTATCTTTTTATCGCAAGCTTAATATCCACCATTTCTGTAATTTCCACATAGCTTCAACCATCCACTATGTGAAGGTTGAAACCAAGCACTCAGGTTTCATACATTATGATTTGTAATGCAATGTATGTAAAATGCATTTACCTCTTCATTTGGCTTGATGCAGAATAGTTTAAGACTGGGTGCATTGGGTCACAACTTTCCTCTTGGATTATCCTCTGGGTATACATTGCACTGTGGAAAAGGTTAGATTCCCAATTTAGCCATAAAACAGAGTGAAAAAGTCAAAGTTCTTTTAAAAAATCATAAAAAGAAAAAGATGTTGGTTCTTAATGTTGCTTAGTTGAGCATGCCTGTCATTGATTTGCAATGCTATAGTTAGCTTGCTTGGAGGCAAGCCACCTATGAAGCTGACCACTGCATGTGCCTGTGTTGCCACAGATGGAGGCGGAGTCGCGTCTCCCGGAGAAGCGCCGCCGGCGGGCCACCGGTCAGGAGCCGGTGGCGCCGCCCGCTCCTGCGCCGCACTCTGTGCGGCAGCAGCTGCAGCTGGCCCAGACGGCCGCCTCCGCCGCTCCTGCCGCCGCCACACACTCCGGTGAGAGCACCAGCCTTGTCCCGTGTCGGCCGCCGCTGCCGCTCCCCAACCTCGCCTGTGGGAGAGCACCGGCCTTGTCCCGTGTCAGCCGCCGCTGCCGCTCCCCAACCTCGCCTGTGGGAGAGCACCGGCCTTGTCCCGTGTCAGCCGCCGCTGCCGCTCCCCAACCTCGCCTGTGGGAGAGCACCGGCCTTGTCCCGTGTCAGCCGCCGCTGCCGCTCCCCAACCTCGCCTGTGGGAGAGCACCGGCCTTGTCCCGTGTCAGCCGCCGCTGCCGCTCCCCAACCTCGCCTGTGGGAGAGCACCGGCCTTGTCCCGTGTCAGCCGCCGATGCCGCTCCCCAACCTCGCCTGTGGGAGAGCACCAGCCTTGTACCGTGTCAGCCGCCGCTGCCGCTCCCCAACCTCGCCTGTGGGAGAGCACCGGCCTTGTCCCGTGTCAGCCGCCGATGCCGCTCCCCAACCTCGCCTGTGGGAGAGCACCGGCCTTGTCCCGTGTCAGCCGCCGCTGCCGCTCCCCAACCTCGCCTGTGGGAGAGCACCGGCCTTGTCCCGTGTCAGCCGCCGATGCCGCTCCCCAACCTCGCCTGTGGGAGAGCACCGGCCTTGTCCCGTGTCAGCCGCTCCTGCCGCTCCCCAACCTCGCCTGTGGGAGAGCACCGGCCTTGTACCGTGTCAGCCGCCGCTGCCGCTCCCCAACCTCGCCTGTGGGAGAGCACCGGCCTTGTCCCGTGTCAGCCGCCGCTGCCGCTCCCCAACCTCGCCTGTGGGAGAGCACCAGCCTTGTACCGTGTCAGCCGCCGCTGCCGCTCCCCAACCTCGCCTGTGGGAGAGCACCGGCCTTGTCCCGTGTCAGCCGCTCCTGCCGCTCCTGCCGCTCCCCAACCTCGCCTGTGGGAGAGCACCGGCCTTGTCCCGTGTCAGCCGCCGCTGCCGCTCCCCAACCTCGCCTGTACCGCTGCCACTGCTACTGCCCCATACTACCCCCATACTACCCCCATACTACCACATATTACCCCCATACTACCCCAATACTACCCCATACTACCCCATACTACCCCATACTACCCCATACTACCCCATACCACCCACATACTACCCCATACTACCCACATACTACCCCCATACTACCCCATACTACCCCCATACTACCCCCATACTACCCCCATACTACCCCCATACTACCCCCATACTACCCCCATATGACCCCATATGACCCCATACTACCCCATGCTACCCCATACTACCCATACTACCTCCATACTACCTCCATACTATCCATACTACCCCATACTACCTCCATACTACCTCCATACTATCATCATACTACCCCATACTACCCCCATACTACCCCCATACTACCCCCATACTACCCCCCCCCCCCCCCTACTACCCCCCCCCCCCCCCCCCCCCCCTACTACCCCCATACTATCCACATAATACCATCATACTACCCTCATACTACCCCATACTACCCCCATACTACCTCCATACTACCTCCTTACTACCTCCATACTAGGGTACGGACCAGTGCTGCCTCCGCCCCTGGCACAAGGCTCACACTTGTTACAAGGTACCTTTGTGCCGCCCCCGCCACACGCTCTGGGACTGCTCCCGCCACCACCACTGCCCCCACATACTCGGGTATGGCCCTGTATCACCCTGCTCCCGTTACTGTCAAACATTCAAGTACTCCACATCATGAGCATCTCGGCCATGGCAATATAACGACAGGCATCGCTCTTGTTAAACGGACCAGTACACCCGACCACGTGCGGACCTAGTATGCACAGTGATGCCAAATCCATGACATGAATGACGGTGAAGGTATGCAGTTGTGCGCCGTGGCCGTTGTATTCGCTGGTGCAGGACCGATGGTGGTCTGTTCAGACAAGCTCTAGTTTGTGAACAATTTAACACGAACTCTGGGGGGCCTAAAAAAGCTACGCATGCTGGATTCGCGAACAATGCCAAGCTTTGATAATGAAATGCATGATGGTACGACGAGGTGTGTAGCTATATCGTGTGAAAAATGAAATCCTAGGTCAATATCTTCCACTTGATAAGACGTGAGAAAGGCCGACCGACCGACCGAAACACTGAGGATGTGGGTCAGTTAGGGTGCCACTCGTCTCCTTGTAGTACTAGAATACTAGATTAACAAAAAAGTTGTTAATGTTAGGTAACAAAAAGTTTTGCATATTTTTTAATGGATTTTCGTCGTATACCATGTACAGAGATTGCCACCATGCACCGGTCGATTTTGCCGGCCCAGAACGGAGATAACTTTTGTCGGATGCATAATTTCCTTTCGATTGCATCATTTTCCTACGTTCACATTTAACATCGGTGGGTTGTATGAAGGAATTGATCGGTACCAAAGGAGAGGTTGGTCGATTTGACCCCCTCTAGTGCGGCGTTTATGAAGATTGTTTGAAGAGATGTATACTTTTGTGGTTGCAGTCGTAAGGAAGTGTAGGAATGTACAAAACTGTAAAATAGCGCGCCATCTATCCTATATGACGGTGCCGATCGCGGTGCGTCGCCCATATATTTTGGCTCCTTTGACAGCTGTGGGGATGCCGGCAGGGCACGGATCACGATGTTAGTTTCCGAGCTTGATTTACCCTGCGATTCATGCCACATCCACCCCTGTTGCTTTCGTGTGACCATTGTTGACGTTCCTCCCGCGTCGCAGCTGCCGGTGGGGAGCCGCTGGTGATCCGGACTCCGGCCGGCGCCGATACCACCAGTAAGATGCAGAAGATCCTGCGCGAGCTGGGCCGCCGGCCGCGCCAGAGACGGGCCCGCAAGCTCTCCAACGCGGCCCAACTGAAGCAGACGCAGGAGGGCGTCATTGATCTGGAGACGTCGGATAGCATCCTGACACGGGTCCAGGTCAGTTGACTGCCAGCACCGACAGTAGCGTCGGTCATGGGTTGCAGAAGATGATGATGACTGCGTCATTTTGAGCCAGGCATCAGCAGTTGCGGCGCCCATGGGCCCTATTTATCGCGAGGGTGTCATTAATGCTGGCCGTATGCAAAGTTAGCCATTTTAGCTCCAATAGTGAATGTCATCTTGGCATGTATTGATCTGGCAGCTCTGGCTCATCGTGCAGCCATGTGCAGCTTTTGGCTCGGGACTCGCTATGGAGCGGCTCATTCCGGGCGTCTTCGGACCTATGCTTTCACTATCCTAATGTGACAAATGCTGGGGTGTTCACCATGTCTGTGTGTCCGTTCTGAGCCTGACCGAGCGAGTTTCGCTCGTTTTGACAGGTGAAGTCGCTGCTGAGCCGGTCAGCGTTCTGTCGGCTGCCGTCGCTGTACCAGCTGCAGCTGGCCAAGATGCTGCCCGATGCCGAAGGACCCAGCGGCCCCGACGGCACCATGAAGTGAGTCTGCGCACAGACACGTTAACCTCAGTAGTCAGTAGCACATCCGCCTCAGTAGTCAGTAGCACAGCCGCCTCAGTAGTCGGTAGCACAGCCGCCTCAGTAGTCAGTAGCACAGCCGCCTCAGTAGTCGGTAGCACAGCCGCCTCAGTAGTCAGTAGCACAGCCGCCTCAGTAGTCAGTAACACAGCCGCCTCAGTAGTCAGTAGCACAGCCACCTCAGTAGTCAGTAGCACAGCCACCTCAGTAGTCATTAACACAGCCACCTCAGTAGTCGGTAGCACATCCAGTGGATGTGCTACCGACTACTGAGGCGGCTGTGCTACTGACTACTGAGGCGGCTGTGCTACTGACTACTGAGGCGGCTGTGCTACTGACTACTGAGGTGGATGTCATCCACCTCAGTAGTCAGTAGCACAGCCGCCTCAGTAGTCGGTAGCACAGCCGCCTCAGTAGTCGGTAGCACAGCCGCCTCAGTAGTCGGTAGCACAGCCGCCTCAGTAGTCCGTAGCACAGCCGCCTCAGTAGTCAGTAACACAGCCGCCTCAGTACCCAGTAGCACAGCTGCCTCAGTAGTCAGTAGCACAGCCGCCTCAGTAGTCAGTAGCACAGCCGCCTCAGTAGTCAGTAGCACAGCCGCCTCAGCTCGGTCCTGCCGGCCTGCGGTGGGCTGCGGCAGTCGACACTGTCTGGGACAAAACTGACACCAGTGTTGATGCGTGTTGCTGTTTATGGTATGCGTTGCCTGTCCCACTACCGGCCTGTGTAGGGTCAGCTCGCGTGCGTCGCCTCCGTCCGGCCTGCACTGACCCCTGCCCTGCCGACCCGGCAGACTGGGCGGCGCCAGTCTCAACAACGAGTTCCTGGCGCGCGCCTGTCAGCAGTGGCAAGAGCGACTGCGACGCGGGGAGTTCACCCACGAGAACCAGCACAAGTACCGCACCGAGCTAGACATGATGCGACGCCGACTCGACCCCTGGAAGGTGAGACCCCCGACAGACGAGCAGACCCCTGGAAGGTAGAACTCCCGATAGGCCCCTGGAAGGTACGACTGCCAGGCGGGCAGACGGACTGTTTGCTGGGATAATGTCGGCAGTGGTGTGTGTGTAGTTTGTGATGTACAGTGTGTGCTGTGGTGCTGATGATTCCGCCGCCCGTCCCGGCCTGATAGTCTCGCTCCCCACATCGGAGTTTCGGACGATGCAATATGCCAGAACCGGTGAGCGTTAAACGTTCCGAGAAGGGCCGCGCCCGTAAACTCAGAACTGCATAATATCGACGACAGCACACCGGAAGTCTCCAACCGTTACGAGTGATCGGGTCTCCAACAATGTCGGTGATATGTGTGGCTTTGTTCAGTTATGGTGAATGGGCACTGTGCATATGGCGCATAATATCTTCTGCATGGGGCTGCATTTGAGAATGAGACATTTCCTTGGTCGGTACCGACGGCGAAACTGCTGCTATTGATGTCCAGTGTCGTGTCACACAGACAGTAAGTAATGTTGTGCTTACTGCGATCTGTCCCATGTGTTACTGCGATCTGTCCCATGTGCAGTGTTATGCTTACTGCGATCTGTGCCATGTGCAGTGTTATGCTTACTGCGATCTGTGCCATGTGCAGTGTTATGCTTACTGCGATCTGTCCCATGTGCAGTGGTATGCTCACTGCGATCTGTCCCATGTGCAGTGTTATGCTTACTGCGATCTGTGCCATGTGCAGTGTTATGCTTACTGCGATCTGTCCCATGTGCAGTGTTATGCTTACTGCGATCTGTCCCATGTGGTGTTATGCTCACTGCGATCTGTCCCATGTGCAGTGTTATGCTTACTGCGATCTCTCCCATGTGCAGTGTTATGCTTACTGCGATCTGTCCCATGTGCAGTGGTATGCTTACTGCGATCTGTCCCATGTGCAGTGTTATGCTTACTGCGATCTGTCCCATGTGTTACTGCGATCTGTCCCATGTGTTACTACGATCTGTCCCATGTGCAGTGTTATGCTTACTGCGATCTGTCCCATGTGCAGTGTTATGCTTACTGCGATCTGTACCATGTGCAGTGTTATGCTTACTGCGATCTGTCCCATGTGCAGTGTTATGCTCACTGCGATCTGTCCCATGTGCAGTGTTATGCTTACTGCGATCTGTCCCATGTGCAGTGTTATGCTTACTGCGATCTGTCCCATGTGCAGTGTTATGCTTACTGCGATGTCCCATGTGCAGTGTTATGCTTACTGCGATCTGTCCCATGTGTTACTACTATCTGTCCATGTGCAGTGTTATGCTTACTGCGATCTGTCCCATGTGTTACTACGATCTGTCCCATGTGCAGTGGTATGCTCACTGCGATCTGTCCCATGTGCAGTGTTATGCTTACTGCGATCTGTCCCATGTGTTGCTACGATCTGTCCCATGTGCAGTGTTATGCTTACTGCGATCTGTCCCATGTGCAGTGTTATGCTTACTGCGATCTGTCCCATGTGTTGCTACGATCTGTCCCATGTGCAGTGTTATGCTTACTGCGATCTGTCCCATGTGCAGTGTTATGCTTACTGCGATCTGTCCCATGTGTTGCTACGATCTGTCCCATGTGCAGTGTTATGCTTACTGCGATCTGTCCCATGTGCAGTGTTATGCTTACTGCGATCTGTCCCATGTGCAGTGTTATGCTTACTGCGATATGTCCCATGTGCAGTGGTATGCTTACTGCGATCTGTCCCATGTGTTGCTACGATCTGTCCCATGTGCAGTGTTATGCTTACTGCGATCTGTCCCATGTGCAGTGTTATGCTTACTGCGATCTGTCCCATGTGCAGTGTTATGCTTACTGCGATCTGTCCCATGTGCAGTGTTATGCTTACTGCGATATCTCCCATGTGCAGTGTTATGCTCACTGCGATCTGTCCCATGTGCAGTGTTATGCTTACTGCGATCTGTGCCATGTGCAGTGTTATGCTTACTGCAATCTGTTCCATGTGCAGTGTTATGCTTACTGCGATCTGTCCCATGTGCAGTGTTATGCTTACTACGATCTGTCCCATGTGCAGTGTTATGCTCACTGCGATCTGTCCCATGTGTTACTACTATCTGTCCCATGTGCAGTGTTATGCTTACTGCGATCTGTCCCATGTGCAGTGTTATGCTTACTGCGATCTGTCCCATGTGCAGTGTTATGCTTACTGCGATATGTCCCATGTGCAGTGTTATGCTTACTGCGATCTGTCCCATGTGCAGTGTTATGCTTACTGCGATCTCTCCCATGTGCAGTGTTATGCTCACTGCGATCTGTGCCATGTGCAGTGTTATGCTTACTGCGATCTGTCCCATGTGCAGTGTTATGCTTACTGCGATCTGTCCCATGTACAGTGTTATGCTTACTGCGATCTGTGCCGTGTGCAGTGTTATGCTTACTGCGATCTGTCCCATGTGCAGTGTTATGCTCACTGCGATCTGTCCCATGTGCAGTGTTATGCTTACTGCGATCTGTCCCATGTGCAGTGTTATGCTGACTGCGATCTGTCCCATGTGCAGTGTTATGCTGACTGCGATCTGTCCCATGTGCAGTGTTATGCTGACTGCGATCTGTCCCATGTGCAGTGTTATGCTTACTGCGATCTGTCCCATGTGCAGTGTTATGCTCACTGCGATCTGTCCCATGTGCAGTGTTATGCTTACTGCGATCTGTCCCATGTGTTACTGCGATCTGTCCCATGTGTTACTACGATCTGTCCCATGTGCAGTGTTATGCTCACTGCGATCTGTCCCATGTGCAGCGTTATGCTTACTGCGATCTGTCCTATGTGCAGTGTTATGCTTACTGCGATCTGTCCCATGTGCAGCGTTATGCTTACTGCGATCTGTCCCATGTGTTGCTACGATCTGTCCCATGTGCAGCGTTATGCTTACTGCGATATGTCCCATGTGTTGCTACGATCTGTCCCATGTGCAGCGTTATGCTTACTGCGATCTGTCCCATGCGTTGCTACGATCTGTCCCATGTGCAGTGTTATGCTCACTGCGATCTGTCCCATGTGCAGTGTTATGCTTACTGTGATCTGTCCCATGTACAGTGTTGTGCTTACTGCGATCTGTCCCATGTGCAGCGTTATGCTTACTGCGATCTGTCCCATGTACAGTGTTATGCTTACTGCGATCTGTCCCATGTGCAGTGTTATGCTTACTGCGATCTGTCCCATGTGCAGTGTTATGCTTACTGCAATCTGTCCCATGTGCAGTGTTATGCTTACTGCGATCTGTCCCATGTGCAGTGTTATGCTTACTGCAATCTGTCCCATGTGCAGTGTTATGCTTACTACGATCTGTCCCATGTGCAGTGTTATGCTTACTGCGATCTGTGCCGTGTGCAGTGTTATGCTTACTGCGATCTGTCCCATGTGCAGTGTTATGCTTACTGCAATCTGTCCCATGTGCAGTGTTATGCTCACTGCGATCTGTCCCATGTGCAGTGTTATGCTTACTGCGATCTGTCCCATGTGCAGTGTTATGCTTACTACGATCTGTCCCATGTGCAGTGTTATGCTTACTGCGATCTGTGCCGTGTGCAGTGTTATGCTTACTGCGATCTGTGCCATGTGCAGTGTTATGCTCACTGCGATCTGTGCCGTGTGCAGTGTTATGCTTACTGCGATCTGTCCCATGTGTTACTACGATCTGTCCCATGTGCAGTGTTATGCTCACTGCGATCTGTCCCATGTGTTACTACGATCTGTCCCATGTGCAGTGTTATGCTCACTGCGATCTGTCCCATGTGTAGTGTTATGCTTACTGCGATCTGTCCCATGTGCAGTGTTATGCTTACTGCGATCTGTCCCATGTGTTACTACGATCTGTCCCATGTGCAGTGTTATGCTCACTGCGATCTGTCCCATGTGTAGTGTTATGCTTACTGCGATCTGTCCCATGTGCAGTGTTATGCTTACTGCGATCTGTGCCATGTGCAGTGTTATGCTTACTGCGATCTGTCCCATGTGCAGTGTTATGCTCACTGCGATCTGTCCCATGTGCAGTGTTATGCTTACTGCGATCTGTGCCATGTGCAGTGTTATGCTCACTGCGATCTGTGCCGTGTGCAGTGTTATGCTTACTGCGATCTGTGCCATGTGCAGTGTTATGCTTACTGCGATCTGTCCCATGTGCAGTGTTATGCTCACTGCGATCTGTGCCGTGTGCAGTGTTATGCTTACTACGATCTGTCCCATGTGCAGTGTTATGCTCACTGCGATCTGTCCCATGTGTAGTGTTATGCTTACTGCGATCTGTCCCATGTGCAGTGTTATGCTTACTGCGATCTGTGCCATGTGCAGTGTTATGCTTACTGCGATCTGTGCCATGTGCAGTGTTATGCTTACTGCGATCTGTCCCATGTGCAGTGTTATGCTTACTGCGATCTGTCCCATGTGCAGTGGTATGCTTACTGCGATCTGTCCCATGTGCAGTGTTATGCTTACTGCGATCTGTGCCATGTGCAGTGTTATGCTTACTGCGATCTGTGTCATGTGCAGTGTTATGCTTACTGCGATCTGTCCCATGTGCAGTGTTATGCTCACTGCAGTCTGTCCCATGTACAGTGGTATGCTTACTGCAATCTGTCCCATGTGCAGTGTTATGCTCACTGCGATCTGTGCCATGTGCAGTGTTATGCTTACTGCGATCTGTCCCATGTGCAGTGTTATGCTTACTGCGATCTGTCCCATGTGCAGTGTTATGCTTACTGTGATCTGTCCCATGTGTTACTACTATCTGTCCCATGTGCAGTGTTATGCTTACTGCGATCTGTCCCATGTGCAGTGTTATGCTTACTGCGATCTGTCCCATGTGCAGTGTTATGCTTACTGCGATCTGTCCCATGTGCAGTGTTATGCTTACTGCGATCTGTCCCATGTGTTACTACTATCTGTCCCATGTGCAGTGTTATGCTTACTGCGATCTGTCCCATGTGCAGTGTTATGCTCACTGCGATCTGTCCCATGTGCAGTGTTATGCTCACTGCGATCTGTCCCATGTACAGTGTTATGCTCACTGCGATCTGTCCCATGTGCAGCGTTATGCTCACTGCGATCTGTCCCATGTACAGTGTTATGCTCACTGCGATCTGTCCCATGTGTTACTACGATCTGTCCCATGTGCAGTGTTATGCTCACTGCGATCTGTCCCATGTGTTACTACGATCTGTCCCATGTGCAGTGTTATGCTTACTGCGATCTGTCCCATGTGCAGTGTTATGCTCACTGCGATCTGTCCCATGTGTAGTGTTATGCTTACTGCGATCTGTCCCATGTACAGTGTTATGCTTACTGCGATCTGTCCCATGTGCAGCGGTATGCTTACTGCGATCTGTCCCATGTGCAGTGTTATGCTTACTGCGATCTGTCCCATGTGCAGTGTTATGCTTACTGCGATCTGTCCCATGTGCAGTGTTATGCTTACTGCGATCTGTCCCATGTGCAGTGTTATGCTTACTGCGATCTCTCCCATGTGTAGTGTTATGCTTACTGCGATCTGTCCCATGTGCAGTGTTATGCTTACTGCAATCTGTCCCATGTGCAGTGTTATGCTTACTGCGATCTGTCCCATGTGTTACTACTATCTGTCCCATGTGCAGTGTTATGCTTACTGCGATCTGTGCCGTGTGCAGTGTTATGCTTACTGCGATCTGTCCCATGTGCAGTGTTATGCTTACTGCAATCTGTCCCATGTGCAGTGTTATGCTCACTGCGATCTGTCCCATGTGCAGTGTTATGCTTACTGCGATCTGTCCCATGTGCAGTGTTATGCTTACTACGATCTGTCCCATGTGCAGTGTTATGCTTACTGCGATCTGTGCCGTGTGCAGTGTTATGCTTACTGCGATCTGTCCCATGTGTTACTACGATCTGTCCCATGTGCAGTGTTATGCTCACTGCGATCTGTCCCATGTGTTACTACGATCTGTCCCATGTGCAGTGTTATGCTCACTGCGATCTGTCCCATGTGTAGTGTTATGCTTACTGCGATCTGTCCCATGTGCAGTGTTATGCTTACTGCGATATGTCCCATGTGTTACTACGATCTGTCCCATGTGCAGTGTTATGCTCACTGCGATCTGTCCCATGTGTAGTGTTATGCTTACTGCGATCTGTCCCATGTGCAGTGTTATGCTTACTGCGATCTGTGCCATGTGCAGTGTTATGCTCACTGCGATCTGTGCCATGTGCAGTGTTATGCTTACTGCGATCTGTGCCATGTGCAGTGTTATGCTCACTGCGATCTGTGCCGTGTGCAGTGTTATGCTTACTGCGATCTGTGCCATGTGCAGTGTTATGCTTACTGCGATCTGTCCCATGTGCAGTGTTATGCTCACTGCGATCTGTGCCGTGTGCAGTGTTATGCTTACTACGATCTGTCCCATGTGCAGTGTTATGCTCACTGCGATCTGTCCCATGTGTAGTGTTATGCTTACTGCGATCTGTCCCATGTGCAGTGTTATGCTTACTGCGATCTGTGCCATGTGCAGTGTTATGCTTACTGCGATCTGTGCCATGTGCAGTGTTATGCTTACTGCGATCTGTCCCATGTGCAGTGTTATGCTTACTGCGATCTGTCCCATGTGCAGTGGTATGCTTACTGCGATCTGTCCCATGTGCAGTGTTATGCTTACTGCGATCTGTCCCATGTGCAGTGTTATGCTTACTGCGATCTGTCCCATGTGCAGTGTTATGCTTACTGCGATCTGTGTCATGTGCAGTGTTATGCTTACTGCGATCTGTCCCATGTGCAGTGTTATGCTCACTGCAGTCTGTCCCATGTACAGTGTTATGCTTACTGCAATCTGTCCCATGTGCAGTGTTATGCTCACTGCGATCTGTGCCATGTGCAGTGTTATGCTCACTGCGATCTGTCCCATGTACAGTGTTATGCTCACTGCGATCTGTCCCATGTGCAGCGTTATGCTCACTGCGATCTGTCCCATGTACAGTGTTATGCTCACTGCGATCTGTCCCATGTGTTACTACGATCTGTCCCATGTGCAGTGTTATGCTCACTGCGATCTGTCCCATGTGTTACTACGATCTGTCCCATGTGCAGTGTTATGCTCACTGCGATCTGTCCCATGTACAGTGTTATGCTCACTGTGATCTGTCCCATGTGCAGCGTTATGCTCACTGCGATCTGTCCCATGTACAGTGTTATGCTCACTGCGATCTGTCCCATGTGTTACTACGATCTGTCCCATGTGCAGTGTTATGCTCACTGCGATCTGTCCCATGTGTTACTGCGATCTGTCCCATGTGCAGTGGTATGCTTACTGCGATCTGTGCCATGTGCAGTGTTATGCTTACTGCGATCTGTGCCATGTGCAGTGTTATGCTCACTGCGATCTGTGCCGTGTGCAGTGTTATGCTTACTACGATCTGTCCCATGTGCAGTGTTATGCTTACTGCGATCTGTGCCATGTGCAGTGTTATGCTTACTGCGATCTGTCCCATGTGCAGTGTTATGCTCACTGCGATCTGTCCCATGTGCAGTGTTATGCTGACTGCGATCTGTCCCATGTGCAGTGTTATGCTGACTGCGATCTGTCCCATGTGCAGTGTTATGCTTACTGCGATCTGTGCCATGTGCAGTGTTATGCTTACTGCGATCTGTGCCATGTGCAGTGTTATGCTCACTGCGATCTGTGCCGTGTGCAGTGTTATGCTTACTACGATCTGTCCCATGTGCAGTGTTATGCTTACTGCGATCTGTGTCATGTGCAGTGTTATGCTTACTGCGATCTGTCCCATGTGCAGTGTTATGCTCACTGCGATCTGTCCCATGTGCAGTGTTATGCTGACTGCGATCTGTCCCATGTGCAGTGTTATGCTTACTGCGATCTGTGCCATGTGCAGTGTTATGCTTACTGCGATCTGTGCCATGTGCAGTGTTATGCTTACTGCAATCTGTGTCATGTGCAGTGTTATGCTTACTGCGATCTGTCCCATGTGCAGTGTTATGCTCACTGCGATCTGTCCCATGTGCAGCGTTATGCTTACTGCGATCTGTCCCATGTGCAGTGTTATGCTCACTGCGATCTGTGCCATGTGCAGTGTTATGCTGACTGCGATCTGTCCCATGTACAGTGTTATGCTCACTGCGATCTGTCCCATGTGTTACTACGATCTGTCCCATGTGCAGTGTTATGCTCACTGCGATCTGTCCCATGTGTTACTACGATCTGTCCCATGTGCAGTGTTATGCTCACTGCGATCTGTCCCATGTACAGTGTTATGCTCACTGCGATCTGTCCCATGTGCAGCGTTATGCTCACTGCGATCTGTCCCATGTACAGTGTTATGCTCACTGCGATCTGTCCCATGTGTTACTACGATCTGTCCCATGTGCAGTGTTATGCTCACTGCGATCTGTCCCATGTGTTACTGCGATCTGTCCCATGTGCAGTGGTATGCTTACTGCGATCTGTCCCATGTGCAGTGTTATGCTTACTGCGATCTGTGCCATGTGCAGTGTTATGCTCACTGCGATCTGTGCCGTGTGCAGTGTTATGCTTACTACGATCTGTCCCATGTGCAGTGTTATGCTTACTGCGATCTGTGCCATGTGCAGTGTTATGCTTACTGCGATCTGTCCCATGTGCAGTGTTATGCTCACTGCGATCTGTCCCATGTGCAGTGTTATGCTCACTGCGATCTGTCCCATGTGCAGTGTTATGCTGACTGCGATCTGTCCCATGTGCAGTGTTATGCTTACTGCGATCTGTGCCATGTGCAGTGTTATGCTTACTGCGATCTGTGCCATGTGCAGTGTTATGCTTACTGCAATCTGTGTCATGTGCAGTGTTATGCTTACTGCGATCTGTCCCATGTGCAGTGTTATGCTCACTGCGATCTGTCCCATGTGCAGCGTTATGCTTACTGCGATCTGTCCCATGTGCAGTGTTATGCTCACTGCGATCTGTGCCATGTGCAGTGTTATGCTGACTGCGATCTGTCCCATGTGCAGTGTTATGCTGACTGCAGTCTGTCCCATGTGCAGTGTTATGCTGACTGCAGTCTGTGCCATGTGCAGTGTTATGCTGACTGCGATCTGTGCCATGTGCAGTGTTATGCTGACTGCGATCTGTGCCATGTGCAGTGTTATGCTGACTGCGATCTGTCCCATGTGCAGTGTTATGCAGACTGCGATCTGTCCCATGTGCAGTGTTATACTCACTGCGATCTGTCCCATGTGCAGTGTTATGCTTACTGCGATCTGTCCCATGTGCAGTGTTATGCTGACTGCAGTCTGTGCCATGTGCAGTGTTATGCTGACTGCAGTCTGCTCGGTGTGCAGTGTTATGCTGACTGCAGTCTGCTCGGTGTGCAGTGTTATGCTGACTGCAGTCTGCTCGGTGTGCAGTGTTATGCTGACTGCAGTCTGCTCGGTGTGTGCAGTGTTATGCTTACTGCGATCTGTCCCATGTGCAGTGTTATGCTGACTGCAGTCTGCTCGGTGTGTGCAGTGTTATGCTGACTGCAGTCTGCTCGGTGTGTGCAGTGTTATGCTGACTGCAGTCTGCTCGGTGTGTGCAGTGTTATGCTGACTGCAGTCTGCTCGGTGTGCAGTGTTATGCTGACTGCAGTCTGTCCCATGTGCAGTGTTATGCTTACTACGATCTGTCCCATGTGCAGTGTTATGCTTACTGCGATGTCCCATGTGCAGTGTTATGCTTACTGCGATCTGTCCCGTGTGCAGTGTTATGCTGACTGCAGTCTGCTCGGTGTGCAGTGTTATGCTGACTGCAGTCTGTCCCATGTGCAGTGTTATGCTTACTACGATCTGTCCCATGTGCAGTGTTATGCTTACTGCGATGTCCCATGTGCAGTGTTATGCTTACTGCGATCTGTCCCGTGTGCAGTGTTATGCTGACTGCAGTCTGCTCGGTGTGCAGTGTTATGCTGACTGCGATCTGTCCCATGTGCAGTGTTATGCTTACTGCGATCTGTCCCATGTGCAGTGTTATGCTTACTGCGATCTGTCCCATGTGCAGTGTTATGCTTACTGCAGTCTGTCCCATGTGCAGTGTTATGCTGACTGCAGTCTGTCCCATGTGCAGTGTTATGCTGACTGCAGTCTGTCCCATGTGCAGTGTTATGCTGACTGCGATATGTCCCATGTGCAGTGTTATGCTGACTGCAGTCTGTCCCATGTGCAGTGTTATGCTGACTGCAGTCTGCTCGGTGTGCAGTGTTATGCTGACTGCAGTCTGCAGTGTTATGCTGACTGCAGTCTGCTCGGTGTGCAGTGTTATGCTGACTGCAGTCTGCAGTGTTATGCTGACTGCAGTCTGCTCGGTGTGCAGTGTTATGCTGACTGCAGTCTGCTCGGTGTGTGCAGTGTTATGCTGACTGCAGTCTGCTCGGTGTGCAGTGTTATGCTGACTGCAGTCTGCTCGGTGTGCAGTGTTATGCTGACTGCAGTCTGCTCGGTGTGTGCAGTGTTATGCTGACTGCAGTCTGCTCGGTGTGCAGTGTTATGCTGACTGCAGTCTGCTCGGTGTGTGCAGTGTTATGCTGACTGCAGTCTGCTCGGTGTGCAGTGTTATGCTGACTGCAGTCTGCTCGGTGTGCAGTGTTATGCTGACTGCAGTCTGCTCGGTGTGTGTAATGGTTTACTCACCGCCGTCCGCTCGGCGTGTGCTGCAGGCGCGGAACTTTGAGCCGGTCTGGGGCCGGCGGCCGCGCCGCTCCGACAGTCCAGTGACGCGTGATGCCCAAGCGGTGCTGAGCACGGCTCTGCCACCGCTGCCGCTGGCCGCCGCCGCCGCCGCCGCCCTGCCGCTGGCCACCGCCACCGCCGCCCTGCCGCTGGCCACCACCGCCGTACCACCAGCAGTGTCTGCCGCGAAGGCCCCAGCCGCGGTCCCTGCCACCGCCGCCGCCGCCGCCGCCGCCGCCGCTACCGGCACCGCCGCCAGTGCTGCCAGCAACACCGCCGCCACCGTCTCCGTGCCTGAAGTCAAACCAAAGAGGTCGTGGTCGACGCCGCCGCCGGAGCCAGCGGAGAAGACGGCCGCTGCAGATAATGACGACGGTGAGTCGCGGGAGCAGTCGTCTGCGCCCATCACACAGGGGCCTATCACACATGCGCCTATCACACAGGGGCCTATCACACAGGGGGCTATCACACGGGGCTATCACACAATGAGCAGTCGTCTGCGCCTATCACACAGGGGTCTATCACACAGGCGCCTATCACACAGGGGGCTAGCACACAGGCGTCTATCACACAGGGGGCTATCACACAGGCGCCTATCACACAGGGGGCTATCACACAGGCGTCTATCACACAGGGGGCTATCACACAGGGGCCTATCACACAGACGCCTATCACACAGGCGCCTATCACACAGGCGCCTATCACACATGGGCCTATCACATAGGGGCCTATCACACAGGGGACTATCACACATGGGACTATCACACAGGCCTATCACACAGGCCTATCACACAGGCCTATCACACAGGCCTATCACACAGGGGGCCTATCACATAGGCGGCTATCACACGGGCCTATCACACAGGGGCCTATCACACAGGCGCCTATCACACAGGGGGCTATCACACAGGGGGCTATCACACAGGCGCCTATCACACAGGGGGCTATCACACGGGTATATCACACAGGGGCATATCACACATGCGCCTATCACACAGGGGTATATCACACAGGCGCCTATCACACAGGCGCCTATCACACAGGGGGCTATCACACAGGGGCATATCACACAGGGGGCTATCACACAGGGGGCTATCACACAGGGGGTTATCACACAGGGGGTTATCACACGGGCCTATCACACAGGTGCCTATCACACAGGTGCCTATCACACAAGGGGCTATCACACAGGGGGCTGGGGCGGGTAATGACGCCTGAAGCTAAATCTCAGTATCGGTGTTACAAATCTGAAGCTGGGTTAAGGTCTGAAGGTGGGCTGAGTTGGGATATTGTTACGGAAAAGATTGTTACTACCAGACATGTGCCTGGATCCCGGGATCCAGCTGAGATCCGGATATGTGTCCTGTGTCCCGGGATCCACATGGGACGCCAGATCCAGGTACACAATAAGCCGAGGGATCCACAAATATCCCAGATCCTGAAGCAGTTTACGCCGAGGGATCCAGGAGGATCCCAGATCTTAATGCATTTTACGCAGAGGGATCCACTGAGATCCAAGATATGCATGCATTTTATGCCGAGGGATTCACTGGGATCCCAGGACCCAGGTCCAACTTCGGGATCCAGGCACAAGTCTTAAATAACCAAGAAGTAGGTACCTTAATAAGGTACATACTTCTTGCTAATTTTATAATATGGGAGAATTGATTACAATCTCTGTTTGCTAATACCTGCATGTTTTTTTTTTTTTTTTTTAGTCCGAATGTTTTTGAATGGATGCATTTCCTAGGTCAGGCCCCGCGCTAAGCATAGCTTGTTGCGCAGGCCCTGACCCCACCACCCGATCAAGTAATTCCTGGCGTCCGGCAGAATTTAGAAGCGAAAGTTTTACGTGGCCGACATACCTGGACACGGTCCGCCCGCCCTCTGACGTCACCTGACCCTGAGTGTGACCGCTGCCACCAGCCACAGGCCATCCCAGTCGGGCAAATAGCGAGCGCCGAAGCGGCTCGAACCCGGGCTGGCACTACCGGGTGAGGTCAGAAGTCCACCGCTCTCCCAACTGACCTACAGGGAGGTTATGTTTGGAGGTTATGTTTGTCCCTGCATCCCTGCATGTTTCAAGATATGAGGCTCGTTTAAATTAGAGATCTACTGAGATCCCAGATAACCAGGAAGCTGAGAGACTCAAAGGCCCAATATATACATGCATTTTATGCTGTTTATGCATTTTATGCATTTTATGCATTTTATGCATTTTATGCATGTTAAGCCGAAGGAGCCGTAAAGATGATAAATCCTGTTTAAGGCGTGGGATCTACAAAAATCCCAGTTCCTGATATATTTTGAGACGAGGGATCCACAAAGATCACAGATCCTGAAGCATTTTACGCCGAGGGATCCAATATGATCCCATATCTCCATGCATTTTACGCAGAGGGATCCCACTGGGATCTAATATCTTCATGCATTTTATGCCGAGGGATCCACTGGGATCCCAGATCCAACTTCGGGATTCAGACACAAGTCTGGCTACTACCGTTGATTGTATGGTGACAGTGTGAGAAGACCACGGAATAGCCTCGTCCGCCTGCTGTCCAGTTTGATGACGTCCGTCAGTGTATCCTCGCCGTGCCCGGTGTTGCCAGATGTCTCACTTGCACCCGCCGTCTGCCCTGCCACAGAGTGGAGCTCGCCTAACGACGTCTCGCTGGAGTCTTCCACCTGGTCGCCGACCGAGGAGGCGGACGAGGCGGGCCGGGCGGAGGACGAGGCGGGCCGGGCGGAGGACGAGCTGCCCCCTGAGGACGAGGAGGACGAGGTCGGGGAGGAGGAGGAACCTGAGGAGGAGGAGCTGGAGCGGATGATGGAGCAGGTGGAGGAGGAGGATGAGGAGGAACCCGAGCCGGAGGAGGCCGCCGCCGAGATGGCCGTGTTTGTCAGCGAGCGCGTGTGTCGGACGGCGCCGGACAGCCCGCCACGGGTACAGCTGACGCCGCTGGGTGGGCCGTGCTCGGCGCGGCAGGCCACACCCTCGCCCTCCTCGCCGCTGGCAGGGGTGGGCGTGTCGCTGCTGCCGGTCGGACCGGTAACTGGTCAAGCGGCGGGGCCCTCATCTGCCGCAGACACCGCCCCCAGCCCCGCTAGCACCGCGGCCGCCGCGGACCCGGCGGACCCGCTCATTACCACTATTTCCATCACGACGGCCAACTCTGAGCCGTCCTCACCGGCCAGCGAGGCGGGCTGTGAGCAGGAGATGATGGAGCCGGCGGCGGCGGCGGCGGCGGCCGGGCCGGTCTCGGTGGAGCTGCAGACGGCGGCAGGCAGGCCGCCTGACCGGCCACCCTCCGCCACGGAGGAGGAGGAGGAGGAGGATGAGGAGGAGCAACGGGTGACGATCGTGCCGGTGCCTGGCCCACTGCCGCCGCCGGTACAGGCGGTGACGGCGGCGTGGGAGGAGGCGGTGAACCGGACGACGCCTCCGGTGACCGCGGTGGTGGCAGCGGCGGAGTCGTCGTCGTCGTCGCCGGTGCGGCAGGAGTCGGTCACAGTGACGCCTCTGGGGACGCCCAGCACGTCACCGGCCCCGGCGGTGACTCCGCCCGCGCCGCACCGGTCTCCGCCGCCGGCAGCGTCGGCTGCTGCTGCCGCCCTGGCCCCGGCCCCGGCCCCATCTGCAGCACCGGCCCTGGCAGTTTCAGCAGCCGCGACAGCGATGTCTGCTGCTGCTGCTGCTGCTGCTGCTGCTGCTGCTGCCGCCGCCGCCGCCCAGCTGCCGCCGCAGCCGTCAGTGTCTAAATCGCCCCTGCAGCAGCCGGCGGCTGAGCAGCAGCTGACTCCAGCAACTCCAGCACTGTCGCCTCAGCAGCAGCAACAGCAGCCACAGCAGCAGCAGGTCAGCTTGATGTTCTTGTATTAAGTATCCTCCGATGACCGATTATCGCTGCATGGGGTCTCAACATTGTTTCTCGTTTTCTCGTGAGTTCTTTATTGATAGGCGTACATGTCACGGCTAAGTTAACGTCGCTTTATTTTATTTCCCTTTTCTGGTAGTACTTGTGGCAACATGTCAGCGATTGGGTCATGTGTGACCGCCTGTCTGGCTGTCTTTGTCTGGCTGCATGTCGTGGCTGTTTGCCTGCCTGCCTGACTGTGTGTATGTGTACCTGTGTGACTGCCAGGTTCGGCCGGCGCAGGCCGTGTCCGCCGCCCAGTCCCAGCCGATGGTAGTGGCCGGTACCCTGCCTCTGCCGGCCTCCTCCGGTGCCCCTCCGCGGCCACTGACACCGGCGCCCGCCTCCCAGCTGCGAGCCAAGACCAAGGTTCGCGGGCAGGTCAGTCTCGTCGGCCGGCCGGTTGCGGGTTTGGGCCAGGTTGCTGAGTGCCGCCCACTGGCGGATACAGGGGGGGGGGGGCAACCAGGCCATGCTCCCCCCCCCCCCTCCAAGGCCTGGGGGGGCAACATGTGTGCCGCCCACTGGCGGATACAGGGGGGGGGGGGCAACCAGGCCATGCTCCCCCCCCCCCTCCAAGGCCTGGGGGGGGGGCAACATGTCTTTTGCCCCCCCAAACGTTAACAATTTATCGTACAACATTGCAGCTAAACTTGCAGCAGTCAAAATCCAGCTATCCACAGTGAAAAACTGGCAAAATTGGGCAAACACTGCTCCGAGCCGTGTTTTCCCAAATTTCCGGTTGAAAATTGTCCAATTTTCCAGTTCCAGTTTTTCCAGCTTTGTAATAATTTGACACGAACAAAGGCAATGGCTTCTTCGCATGTGATTTACTCTTTGTGTGTAGTTTGGGAATATTTAACAACCAATAATTGGAATAATTTACCCAGGTTGGTTTGAAATATGTGAATTCCAACTCATGCACTGGCGGATCCAGGGGGCGGGGGGCAACCAGGTCATGCCCCCCCCCCCCAAGCCTGGAAGGGGGGGAGCAACATGTCCCCCCCCCCCCCAACGTTAACAATTTATCGTTAAAATTGACTTTGCAGCAGTCAAAATCCAGCTATCCACAGTGAAAAACGGGAAAATTTTGGAAAACACGGCTCCGAGCGTGTTTTCCAAAAAAATCCAGTTGAAAATTGTCAAATTTCCCAGTTCCAGTTTTTCCAGCTTTGTAATAATTTGGCACGAACAAAGGCAATGCTTCTTCCCATGCGATGTATTATTTTTGTGTAGGTTTGGAATATTCAGTAACCAATCATTGTAATAATTTACCCAGGTTTGTTTGAAAAATTATGTGAATTCCAACTCATGGCCATTCTAAAACAACTAAAGGTGCTACAAATAATGTTTTTTTCATGTTTTCCACACGCGCTTCTTTTAAAACTCACCCTCGAACCACGTGCGGATTGTTCACGCTGTAGTATTCGGCGAAAAACATCAAATCAGGGCTTAAAATAACTCAACTGGGCGAGAAAATAGCGGCCAGCAAGCTGCCAGTCGGAACTGAAGCTCGAACAAACGTGTTTTTTTAATGTAGGAAAAACACTTCATATGGTATCAATTTGGAATCCAATCTACACTCTTATTTCGGCGCAAATGGTTGTCAAAAATGACGCGTTGCTTTTGTGGAATTAACTTTTCGGGACGCGTGACAGCGGTGTGTACAAAATTCGCGTGTGATTCTCACGAAGGTCCCAGTGGCAATTGTGCAATCAAAATAAAACAAACTATAGGTAGGTACCTAGGTTGAGATAGGTACTTCTAGCTCTAACCTTATCAGAAGTATCTGCCCCCTCCCGGATTTGCTCAATAACCTGAAAACTATCATAGATATCAACGTGAAACTTTCAGTACCTTATCCTGCATCAAGTCCGTCTTCTCACCAATTTTCAATGAAATTGATGCAGCATTTTGGGAGATAATTACGTTTTAATGACGTCATGTCATGCCATTGTTGGTGGAAAAACGAAAAATGTTTGAAAAATCGTTGATTTTTTTTTATTTTTTTTTAGTCCGAATGTTTTTTAATGGATGGATTTCCGAGATCAGGCCCCGCGCTAAGCATAGCTTGTTGCGCAGGCCCTGACCCCACCACCCGATCAAGCAATTCCTGGCGTCCGGCAGAAGTTAGAAGCGAAAGTTTTACGTGCCCGACATACCTGGACACGGTCCGCCCCAGTGTTGATGCAATTGCAAATAAAAAGCGTCAAAAGAAAGGAAATGACATTGCCTTCACAATGGCTATCTCAGATTTCCGAAATCTGGGTTTTTTTTAACCAAAAAGAAAAATATAAATTAAATCCACATCTTTTGTTTGTGAATTTGAAAAGTGAGTTTCTTAAGCTCGAATATCAAAATAAGGTGACCGGCCCAAATCCGCGAAGGGAAAAACATGGGGGTACCTTTTTGCCAAAAAAGATCCCCCACACACACCACCACCACCACCACCACCACCACCACCACCACCACCACCACCACCACCACCACCACCACCACCACCACCACCACCACCACCACCACCACCACCACCACCACCACCACCACCACCATGGAGAGGCTGGATCCGCCATTGCCTCCCACCGATTGCCCCCCCCCCCCCCCCAAAAAAAAAACGTCTGGATCCGCCAGTGGTGCCGCCGCTAGGCAGAACCCATGCACAGGACCTGTTAATCGGCGCTGTGTCCGACTATGAGCGGCTGAAATTCGCGAGGGTAGCAGGTGTAAGCAAGCCCAACAGCAACAAGTCCAGCAACATCAACCGGTCCAACAGCAGCAGCAGCAGCATGTTCAACAACAAGTGCAGCAGCAGCAGCAACAACAGCAACCGCAACAAGTAGTTCTCAGTCCGAGACTCGAGTCACTCTTGAGAGCAGAGCCGCGTTAGCCATGTTAGCCGTGTTAGCCGTGTTAGCCGTGTTAGCCGTGTTAGCCGTGTTAGCCGTGTTAGCCGTGTTAGCCGTGTTAGCCGTGTTAGCCGTGTTAGCCGTGTTAGCCGTGTTAGCCGTGTTAGCCGTGTTAGCCGTGTTAGCCGTGTTAGCCGTGTTAGCCGTGTTAGCCGTGTTAGCCGTGTTAGCCGTGTTAGCCGTGTTAGCCGTGTTAGCCGTGTTAGCCGTGTTAGCCGTGTTAGCCGTGTTAGCCGTGTTAGCCGTGTTAGCCGTGTTAGCCGTGTTAGCCGTGCTAGCCGTGCTAGCCGTGCTAGCCGTGCTAGCCGTGCTAGCCGTGCTAGCCGTGCTAGCCGTGCTAGCCGTGCTAGCCGTGCTAGCCGTGCTAGCCGTGCTAGCCGTGTTAGCCGTGTTAGCCGTGTTAGCCGTGTTAGCCGTGTTAGCCGTGTTAGCCGTGTTAGCCGTGCTAGCCGTGTTAGCCGTGTTGGCCGTGTTGGCCGTGTTG
>JAXIVJ010003137.1:2500-98161 GCA_036785665.1 Chirona hameri
CTCACTCACTTCACTCACTCACTCACTCCACGCACTCACTCACTCATCTCACGTCTACTCACTCACTGCACTACACTCACTCACTCACTGCACTCATCACCTCACTCACTCATTCACTCACTACACTTCCGCTCACTCACTCATCGTCACTCACTCACTCACTGCACTCATTCTCTACTCACTCACGTCACTCATTCACTCACTCACTCATCTCACTGCCTCACTCACGGCACTCACTCACTCCACTCAACTCACTCACTCAACTCACTCACTCACTCACTCTACCACTCACTCAGCTCACTCAACTCACTCCACTCACTCACTCACTCACCACTCACTCACTCACTCACTTCACTCACTCACTCACTCAGATCACTCACGTCTACTCACTCAGCTCACTCACTCACCACTCACTCACTTACTCACTTCACTCACTCACTGCACCACATCACCGACTCATCTCACTCCACTCACTCAATCACTAACTCACGTCACTCGACTCACTCACTCACTCACTCACTCACCTCCACTCGACTCACTCACTCACTCACTGTAACTCACGTCACTTCACTCCTAACTCACTCACTCACTCACTCACTCACTTCACTGCAACTTCACTTCACACCACTCACTGCACTCACTCTCCGTCGCACTGCCACTGCTACACATCACTTTCACTCACTCACTCACTCACTCACGCACTCACTCACGCGACTCACTCACTCACTAAGCCACTCAACTCACTTCACTCACTCACTTCACTCACCTCACTCACTTCAACCTCACATCACTCACCTCACTCACTTCACCTATCAACACACACACACACACACACACCACGCACACATAGCAACACACACACACACTACACTACAAACCCCCACACACCACACACACAACACACACACACACACACACACCACAACACACACACACACACACACACACCCACACACGACACAACACACCAACACACACACACACAAACACACAACACACTCACACACTCACATCACACACACACACACTCACACACGGACACACCCACACACACTTACACACAGCACACACACACACAACACACACAACACACCACACACACACCACACTACTCAACACACACACACGGACACACACACACCGACGAGCCCTTACCCCCCCGCACCTACATCAGTCCTCGCCTTGCCGACCCCCTGCCTTACCCTCAGCCCTACCTATAAGTAGTGTGGCCCGCCCCACCTACATACCCACCCCGACCTTCAGTTCCCAACCGCCAATCATCCGGCCTGTGCCCATCCCTAGCCACTGGTATAACATAACACCCCTGAGCTCGTTTACGCACAACGAACACCGTAGCGAGGGTGGTAGCACGTACGTGTTCAAAACGTGAGGCAACGTGTCAACAACGTGAACAACGTGCACTGACCTGCGGCAGTCAGCCCAGAGCGGGCCGCGGGCCGCCGTAAAGGCCGAGGCGTTGTACACACCTGTTGGCGGCCGTCTCCAGCTCCCCCTTCTGTCGCTCTCCAGAGCTGCCTCAGTCTCCTTCGCCAGCCGGTCCCGCAGCTCGCGGCATTTCGTCTGCAAATCCAACGCATCGTCCACAAAGACAAATATATAATGTACTGCTTGGTCCATGGTTTGCACACATGACCACCGGTCGTCATCGCTCCATCACAATAAAAAGCGACGGAGCACAACTCGAAACGCCGCAGCGCCAGCTCAAACGCACACATGCGCGAATCCATCATACTTTGCAGTAACATTAAAGTGGGTGGGAAAGGCGTGCGTGACTAGTCGGTTCGTACCAGATGTATTTTAACGTTCAGCCTCGACCGCAAAGGATACCATAGTAAATGTTCTAGTTCAATAGGGTTTAAGGTCGCGACGACTGCATACCATAGGAAGTCTTCAACTGCAATGCAAAACTAAGTACATTAATGCTGTCATGTTTGCAGACGTCTATGTGAGGCTTTTTAGCTCTGCGGCACAGCATTTGACATGCGTCACCTTTGCAAGCCATCTATTTGCTGAAATAGGAACTACTGAGTTATGCTGGTACATCATCCATCAGGGGTTCTCTTTGAGAGACATCTATTGGCTGGAATATGAACTGTTGAGCTGTGCGGCACAACATCCATCAGCGGTTCTCCTGAGATATATATTGGCTGGAAGAGAACAACTGAGCTATGCAGCACAGCATCCATCGGGGGCTCTCTTTGAAAGACATCCATATGGCTGGAATTAGGGAATTTACTGAGTTATGCGGCACAGCAGCCATCAGGGGTTATCTTTGAGAGACATCTATTGGCTGGAATAGGAACTGTTGAGTTATGCGGAACATCATCCTCAGGGTCTTCTCTTAGATATAGACATCTATTTGCTGGAATAGGAATTGCTGAGTTATGCGGCACAGCGTCAATCAGGGGTGTATTGTAAAAAAAGTTGTGTTCAAAATGATAATTTGTGTTAATAACATATTATTTTAATCAAAAGAAAAGCCGAATAATTCTAAACGCGTTTCGATTACAAATCAGCATCAGAGAATTGATGAAAACATCACCGTTTTCATCATCATCATAGCTCATAGGGGCTGTTCAGCGCCCTCACCCGCCCCTCACCCGGAATAGGTGAGGCGCACTCAGTGGAGGTTGCGGTTGGAGCGGCGCGCGGGGAACGCGCGGTTAGAGACTCGGTGGAATTATCATGCTGTTGGCCATCATATTGTTTGGGTGCGAATTCACGGTCACGGTCTCCGCTGTAATGCGAGCCGCACACTGGCGAGGCGATTCGGCGAGCGATAACACTGCGATATTCTGCGGTTCCGCGGTGTTTATCACCGAAAAAAGCTCGTCCGGACCAGCTTTATTCCGCGATATTGCGCGCCGAATGACGCAGTGTGCGGCCGCCTTAATTACAGACATTATTGTATTCCTCGCAGCTTTGCGTTTTACCGTGCGTGTCAGAAATTTGTTGAGGTATCCACCGTGCGTTTAAAACATAGATCTAAACAACAATGGAATCCATGCAAAGGCTGTCCACAATTATCTTCGCGAATCGGCGCCGAAAAATGTTTACAAACGTTGTCCACTGGTGGGCGCCATAGCTGCCGTAATCCGACTTTGCCCGATCTCATCCCGCTCGACGAGCGGGTGAGATTTTGCTCATCGGTTGAGATTGGTGGAGGCTCAACCTATTTTAGTTGAGGCGCGGGAACGGCCGGTGGAGAAAATAAGGCGATGAACCTAATCCGGGGTCGGAGGGCGCTGGAACAGCCCCATAGACATCATAGCTCATCATCAATAAATAAATAAATAGCAACTTTTACATAGAAATCCTCACACTAAAGAACTTGAAGCCGACCTGCGCATAGCCTGAATCTGTTTATATTAGAGAAAAGCAACCCTAATTATGAACACTAAATATAGGTTTTGGTGCCTTACTAAACTGTGATTAAGCTTCCCGTTTTTCTTCTTCTTCGTCCCGACTTTTAGGTAGCTTTTATAGTTTACGGCTCAATCGAGTCGGTATAAATATTGTAACCACAAATCCTCTGTTAGCTACTTTCAACATGACTCGTATAAGTTACGGTGAATGCTTGTTATCTATCGGTTGTCTTACCTTGTGTGTGCCTTTGTACGAGAGATGACTTGGCAGTGTATGATTTTGCAGAGTAAACGTGTGTGACAGCGTATGTCAGTATAGTAATGCATCGACAGTGCTTTAGTACGTAAGCGATTCAATGTTCCCACTAGAGGACCGTGTTGAAGTGTTTGACTCGTGACAGTGTTCTTGGTTTTTGACGCTAAAAAACGGTATGTTTTCATCATTCTCTGATTGTTGATTTGTTAATCGAAACGCGTTAGAATTGTTCGGCCTTTTCTCTTTTGATTAAAATTAATATATTATTAGCACAAATGATCATTTTGAACAACTTTTGTACAATGAACAAGTTGCTAAACGTTCTCCAACTCTTATCAATCAGGAGTTCTGTTGTTTGAATGGGGAATTCAGGATGGGGAAACAGGATTGGGCATGTTCGGCTGAATGGGGAATTCAGCCGAACACACGCTGGGGGGGGGGGGGGGGGGATTCTGCCCCCCTCGTTATCTTCCGAACCAATAACCGTAGCGAGACGCGCAATGCGGCAATCGAAAGCTCACAATGAGACGCATCTCTAAAGCATAACGCGAAATAATCAAAACGAAGGTTCACATCAACAAAAAACAAGGTCACGGTCAGGTCAAAGGTCAAAATTTAGGTATGAGTTTATGGGCCCACTTTCCATCCAAAACCTCAGATTGCGACTATTATCGCACAAAGTGCTCTTACAAGTATAATACATCTCCTGCATAAGCAAACATGAAATTGTGAAGCAAAGGTCAGGTCACAAAGGTCATTATTGGCAAAAGATATACGAAAGCCATGCGATACATGTTTTATGGTTTATTTTACACGATAATTCGATAGTAGCCGGGCGTTCCAGGACAGATCGACCAGTCGGAGGGTCGATTTTACACCCTCATCTCTCAGAAAAAAGCTAAGCTTGGGTATATAGGGGAGTCGTAGGCCCTGAAGACGGCTGTGCCTTTTTTTGCCTCGCCGAGCAACGGTGACCGAGTTATAGCCTCCAGCAATTTCGTAAGGTCACGCTGCAGGCCTTTCTTTGATGGTCCATAACTTGTAGTCAAATAACCTGAAACCTTAAACGCTATATACCAATGAACTCGCCATGATGCAAGGAAACTTTTGGCTATCTCGAAATTTCTATTTGTGATTTTGTTATTGTATGACCTTGTGACCCTTTCTTACGTGACTCCATAACAACAATAACAACAATATAACAACAATATTCCGTGACCTTTTCCCGGTCGAAACCTGTATTTTTTTACTCAAAGCCAAATTGAGTTTTATCAGTTAACTTTCGATAGAAAACAAAGAAAAACGTGCCTATTAACCCTATTCCCTGCAGGGGGAGGGGGAGGGGGGGGGGGGGGCAGATTCTGCCCCTCTCCGTGTTTTTTTCTTCTTCTTCACTTGCCGCTTCTAAACCGTTAGGCCTAGCGTCTTGAAACTTTGTGACTTTTCCCACAATCGAATGTTATGTCAATTTCTTTTTTGTGTTATGTCAAAATTTTGAGAGAAAAAAATCGGTCCACAGAGGCGGTTCCAGGCAAGGTTACTTTACTAATAAGGTTTACCCACGAGGGAGAAACGACTCTCGGGGTGACGTCACAACATTTGGCAACACTATTTTGCAATATGGTACCAAATAAAGAAAGTCGTTTATGGCGCGGCGATTCTCATCATTTATCTTCACAAATTCCCAAGTACAACCGGTATATATCGCCTTGGTACAAACCTACATTGAAAAAGATCTGTGCTTTATGTATTTTGGTCTTTGTTTTGAGTGTGATCATGATTATTGATTCATGGGAACATTAGTGGGATTTACTGCTGCTATCAATTGGGTAATTGTTCAGTAATTCACCCCCCAGTTAATGGCAGGGGCGCAGCCAGGGGGGGGGGGGGGCAAGGGAGGCAATTGCCCCCCCCCCTTACGGGTCACAGGGGGCCCCGCCGAGATTGGCCCATATACCATTTGCATTAGCTAAATGGCTTTCAAAAAGTCACAGAGGAGCCCCCAAACCAGGCAAGGGTCACTCTGGTGCATGTCAAGGGCCCTCAGAGACACTGAAGGGCTTTCGAAGCCGGCCCAGGGGGTCTCTTGGGCATGCCCAGGGACCCATTGAGCCCACCGATGGGCCCAAAAAACTGTCCAGGGGCCTCTCGAGCATGTCCAGGGGCCCCATTGAGCCCACTTAAGGGCGCAAAAACATGCCCAGGGACTTTTAGAGCATGCCCTGGAGCTCATTGAGCCCACTCAGGGGCCCCAAAACCGGCCCAGGGGCCTCTAGAGCATGTCCATGGGCCCATTGAGTATGTTCGGGGGCCTCTCGAGCCTGGCCAGGGGCCCATTATAGTCTGTTTTGGGGCCTCTTGAACCTGCCCAGGGGCCCATTATAGTTTTCCCAGAGGCCCATCGAGTCTGTTCAGGGGCCTCTCGAACCTGCCCAGGGGCCATTATAGCCTGCCCAGAGGCCTCTCGAGCTTGCCCAGGGGCCCATTGAGTCTGTTCAGGGGCCTCTCGAACTTGCCCAGGGGCCTCTCGAGCTTGCCCAGGGGCCGATTGAGTATGTCCAAGGGCCTCTTGAACCTGCCTAGGGCCATTAGAGTCTGTTCAGGGGCCTCTCCAGCTTTCCCAATGGTCCATTGATCCTGTTCAGGGGCCTCTCGAACCTGCCCAGGGGCTATTAGAGTCTGATCAGGGGCCTCTCGGCCTGCCAAGGGGCCATTGAGTCTGTTCAGGGCCCTCTCGAGCTTATCCAGAGGGGCATTGAGTCTGTGAACGTGGCCCTCGAGCCTGCCCAGGGGTTGCTAGCCGTCGCCTGGAGCGCCTGCTATAGCTGGAGCGCCTGCTAGCCGTGGTCGGCGCAGTCATAATGAGCGGTAATGTGCTGTACTCTGACCCACCTGGTGCAATGTTTTCTTGGGTTTAAAAATGGTAATTTGATGTCTGATGCGTTTTTGAATTGGGGTGGTAGTAAAAACAATTGAGCAATTTTCCTCTCAGGAGAGTGTGTGCTTCAATATTTGTTTGCCAGGGGCGTCGCCGACGGGAGGGTCGGGGGAGGTCTGGGCAAACTCCCCGCACTTTTAGAAGGTGGGGAGGGGGAGGGGGTGGGGGTTCGACCCCCCACACACACACCTTTTGCGGGAAAAATTCACAATTTATCGTAAAAATTGCCTTTGCAGTGCAGTCAAAATCCAGCTATGTCAAAAACTGGAAAATTTCGCGCCGCTTCGCGCCATGACATAAGTTTCCCAATTGCTTATACAAATTTGGAAAATGGGAAAAATAATTTAATTAAGTGTCTGGCTGGCCCTTGCTGGCCCCAGTGCCCATTCCCTTCATAACATATTCACTTTTAAGTTTCAAGCAGGCTACATGTTTAGCTAGTTTGCCGAGTTCCGAAAAAGGCGACGCGAACGCAAAGACGAGGAGATCGGCACCCGGAAGCTGCTCCAGCGGTGCACAATTTGCTGGACCGAAAGAGCTAATAGTGTAAACAGGCCAGGACCATCTCATCAAGCCATCTCACCTCACGGTCTGGTTCCAATATTAACATTTCGGTTGTCAGGACGTAAAATTAACATTTTCAAGCCGCTTCGCGGCGTCACATCGGTAGTCATCGTCATAACGAAGCCATAGTCATCATCATCATCGGTTCGTCGTAACGCTGAATTGAATGAATAACATTTTTAGCTTATTATCCGAGCTACAAGGCCCACCGCCTATATTTCTGGGTTCTATCAGGCAAAACCGTAAAAATTTCGCGCCGCGAAGCGGCGCTAACTAACAAGTACATACCTGCCTACTATAACATGAAAATCCACATAAAAATGCTGCAAAGGCAGGCAGAATACACTTATCAAAATGGGGGTACATTTTTCGTCATTTCAGCCGCCCCCACACTCAAAATCCGACCCCCACCTATTGTCAGCTAAGATATGATTTCTCTCCTGTACGTAACAATACAAATTAGTAATGCGCTCAGTACAATGCCTACTGAGGGTCCTGGTCCAATCCAGCTCATCAAAAGTAGACGAAGAAAAATTGTTAAAAAGGGGGCCTCACAAAATAAAGTGGCCGAAATCCGTAGAGTTTTCATATCCAGGGGTATTTTTTTTGGGGTGGGGGGCCTCTCCCAGGGGCTTGCCCCCCCCCTTCTGAAGGTCTGGCTGCGCCCCTGATTAATGGTGTTCTTGAAGTCCATATTAGAAGAAGAGAGTATTAATACAACAAACAGAAAAGTGTGCTAGTAACACCACAGCTTTGGTGTCACCAAAAACAATAAATAATCAAACCTGACCCCTACAGCAATTACGGTCACAGGGACCCAAATTTATAATGATTCTCTTGCTGTGCTGCAGCACCTACCGGGGGCGACACCAGACAGCCCCCAGACCCGCCTAGACCATCTTGTAGACAGTCTGTTGACCTACTTTTAATAACCTACTTTTCAGTCTGTTGTAATCAGGCCTGTCATCCCAATGCCTCCAACATGATTGGGTGGTTTTGGCCAAATGACATGTATCAGGGTTCACCTCTTCTGGGCCCAATCTTACCAAGTGCCGTACTTTCAGTTTTGCCGTGGATACCGCCCGGTTTTACCCACGCAATCTTACCAAATGCTGCCAAATGCCGTGGCTCCGCAAGTACGGCATTCTGGCATACAGCCAGCGGCTGCTCAGTGCTCATCCACGGCATTTTCGACGTTAGTTTGCTATGACCTTGACGCCCGAATGCCGTGAATCAACAAAACAGACGCAAATAATCAGCTGTTTGCCGGCCTCGCCGCCGCCGAAAGCACGCCACAATTTCTGCCGTGGTTTCTACACGGTTTTGGTTGTCATAGTTAAGTGGGAAAAATGAACATTTCCTTTGTCTTAAGCATATTTCGAGCGAATATCAGCATCTCACGCCGGAAAAAAATAGGTAAGCATACTGAGTGAATGAATATTTGAACGCTAAGATTGTCCATTGCTTTTCAGCCCAGTCATGTTATATAAATCAAAATAAAACCTCTTACCCATAGGCGTAGTAACGGGTGGGGGGGGGGGGGGGCATGGCCCCCTCAATTTTCGTTTTTTTTGGGGGGGGGCTAAAATATTGTATTTTTCTTGGTGAGAAAAGTTTGTGATGGCAAAAGGTTCGCCAAGACGAGAACATCCCAAATCTGCTAAGAAATATTCCATAGGGGTTGTCTCAAAATGAGATTAAAGTTTCACTGGCCCCCACTTTGTGTGACGTTCTTACATCCCTGCTCTTACCTATTTGGAATACCTTCTTATTTGGGCAAACCAGTCTGGTAAAGAAGGACACCACCAATATCTTATATGTTTCACCTAGCTATTAGGTACTTATTTTAGGCTTCATGCCATTTTTTAACAATTATGTTAAGATGTTCATCCAACCTGTTCTCAAACTCAGAAATTCTGTCTGAGTAAGGTCTCCGTCTGCAGGTCTCCGTTGAATGTTTATTCTGAATGTTTTTTTTTGTATCCCTTTGGAATTCAAAGGTGTTTCATGTTTAGGGTAAAGGTCTAATCTTTTGGCACGTCAAAATCATGGGCGTCAGAGGGGGAGGGTCGGGGGGACACTGACACGTCGCCCCAACATTTTGAGGTTTTAACATTACGCCTCTGGGCATTGCATACAAATAATTGACTTAAAAATGCATCTGTCCCCCCAACTTTCAGAAGGTGGCGACGCCTTTGGTCAAAATACCAGACTTTTCATGCTGTTGGTGATGTCAATGAGGCAGACACATTAAAGCACTAATGCACCTCAAATACCAGACTTTTCATATTATTGGACAATGCTAACAGACTGAAGCAAGCATCAAAACGCAGCTAATAGAAGGGGTATTGCCACAGCATTTTGAGTGTGGGGAGGCAGTCAGTTGTTTGGGGGCTAGCCAGGTGCTTGCCCCCACTCCCATAGGGCTAATTATAAATACATATTCTAAAATTACCAAATGAATTTGGTTTACATTTGCATATCAGGTTCAATCATTGGATACTGTAAAGCCATGAGGGCAATTATTATTCAATCTAAATACAAACATATTGCTATATATTTATTGACAACAAGACATTACAAGACAAGTTGAAAAAGTATTATGATTACCTGTTTTGTATTCTGGACTCAGACCGTATTGAACTGTACACATACTATGTGCTTGAATTGGAGATATACAAGTGTGGCCCGCTTGCTCCGCAATGCGAATGTAACCAAGTTCCCGTATCCTGTATCCCGTTCCCCGTGCCCGTAGCCCGTTCCTGTAACCCGTTCCCGAATTCTGTTCCCGTAACTTACTCGTTCCGAACATTACCAATCTCGTGTAGGCTTTACAATAAAGAGTTCGGATTTTAAATATGCGTCAATTTGGTATCCGCCGACGGAGGTTCGTTTTATGCTTAGCTTGCTTTTCACTATTCCGAGGTTTTGCCGACGCAAATTGATCTGGAGCGAAATATTTCGATGTAATGCTTTATTACGCTGAATTAAAAAGGGCTGAAAGCGTCATATTAACACTGTCATTATAACCTTAATGTTGGTCAATATGAATAAATTGTTGGTGGCTATAGGACAGAATTGATTGCGCTTTGCAGCTGTATAATTTTGTAACGTTTATCACCCTCCTGTGTTGACGATATGGCGGTGTGATGAAATACATATTCCAAAATGGTCACTCTTTATATTCCTGGCCGATTTAAGCTATTCAATATGTAACAGAATGCTTCGGTTTCCTTGCATAATAAAACCGGTACCTTCGTCTGCAAAATACGTTTCTTTCATCGCGTCACGTCCCATAGGTTCGGAGCACTAAATTAAATCGTGAAGGACAACATAAAAGCGTGATTTATGTTTGTGAAGCCATTAACTTTGCACGCGCCACGCGCTGCTCGCCGAACCACATTGCATACGCCAGCCCGTTAATTGTTATACATGCTTGTGTTTGTCGCATGCTGATCGGACGCATAGTCTCCGAGATATAGACCTGGGATTCCAACGTGTTTCACGATTTTTCAAATTTTTCACACATTTCGCTCCGGTTTTTCCACGTGTTAAACCAATGGAGAAAAAGTCGTTTTTGCAGCACGTGCCACGCGCTCATTATGCGCCCTACGAACCCCGTTTATTGACACAGCACGTCGTTGAAATGTCACCTGGATTGTGTGAAAATGTCATCCATCTACTCACAATAGTTTAGGCTGGACAGCTGAGCAACGAACACAACTGCAAAATGGCCACATACACACGCACCTTACTCAAATAGTAATATAGACAAGCGCCTTTGGCGCTCGCTTCGCTGAGCGAGAACAAAACGATTTATGCATTTATATGTGTCTTTGGTTTCAAAAGTTTTGTCTTTTTAAGTGAAAACGGCGAGCTTGACGGAATTTTTTTTTTTACATGGGTTTCAAATCGTGACCGCTCCTCAAACGTGTACCGACATGGCATCGGTCTTGCACAGCTTCTCTGCCTAATGTTTGTGGCCTCTTGGGCCCTCTGTGAGATTGGCCTTTCACAACCGAACCTATCATGCCAAACCTGACCTAACCCTACTATATCCGAATGCGACATTGGTCTACCATGCCTGCAGCGCCTGGAACCCGCACTCGCTAACATTTATCTACCACGCCCGTCCGGTTTCCATTCTCGTCACGTTCCCGTCCAGTGTCCGTCCCCGTCCCAGTCCCCGTTCCCGTCCCCTTCCCCGTCCCCGTCCATGACCCGCTTTCCGTGCCCGTCCCCATCCCCGTCCCTGTCCTGATCACGTCCCTCTCCCGTCCCGTGCCCGTCCCGTGCCCGTCCCCTGCCTGTCCCGTGCTTGTTACGTGCCGGTATCGTGTCCGTCCCGTGCCAGTCCCGTGCCCGTTCTGTTCCCGTTCCGTCCCCGTCCCGTGCCCGTCCCGTGCCCGTCCCGTGCCCGTCCCGTGCCCGTCCCGTGCCCGTCCCGTGCCCGTCCCGTGTCCGTTCCCGTCCCGTTCCCGTCCCGTTCCGTTCCCGTCCCGTTTTCGTTTCCGTCCCTATCTCGTTCCCTTCCCGTCCCCGTCCCTATCCCCGTCTTCGTCTTCGTCGCCGTCCCGTCGCCGTCGCCGTCGCCGTCGCCGTCCTCGTCCCCGTCCCCGTCCCCGTCCCCGTCCTCGTCCTCGTCCTCGTCCTCGTCCTCGTCCCCGTCCCCGTCCCCATCCATGACCCGCGTCCCGTGCCCATGCCAGTCCCCGTCCCTGTCCCCGTCCCCATCCCGTTCCCCGAATCCCGTTCCCGAATCCCGTTCCCGAATCCCGTTCCCGAATCCCGTTCCCGAATCCTGTTTTCAAATCTCATTCCTGAATCCTGTTCCTGAATCCCGTCCCCGTCCCTGTCCCCATCCCCATCCCCATCCCCGTCCCTGTCCCTGTCCCTGTCCCCGTCCCCGTCCCCGTCTCCGTCCCCGCTCCCGTCTCCGTCCCGTTTTCGTCCCTGTCCCGTTCCCGTCTACGTCTCGTTCCCGTCTCTATCCCGTCCCTTTGTCCCGTTCCCCCATTCCCGTTCTCCCACATCACGTTCCTCCATCCCGTATCCCGTTTCCCCATTCTCTTATCCCGTTCCCGTATTCCATTCCTATATCTCGCTTCTGTATCTTGATCGCGTATCCCGTATTTCGTTCCCGTACCCGTATCCGTATCCTATCCGTATCCCGTACCCGTATCCCGTACCCGTATCCCGTATCTCGTATCCGTATCCCGTACCCGTATCCCTTACCCGTATCCCTTACCCGTATCCCGTATCCCGTACCCGTATCCCGTACCCGTATCCCGTATCCCGTACCCGTATCCCGTACCCCGTATCCGTATCCAGTATCCCGTATCCGTATCCCGTACCCGTATCCCGTACCCGTATCCCGTACCAGTATCCCGTTCCGGAATCCCGTTTCCGAATCCCGTTCCCAAATCCCGTTCCCGAATACCGTTCCCGTTTCCCGTACCCGTATCCCGTACCCGTATTCCTGTACCTGTATCCCGAATCCCGTATCCCGTTCCAAACATCACCAATGTTGAGTAGGTTTTACAATAAATAGTTCGGAACTTAAACATGCGCCAATTTGAAATCCGCCGAACGGAGGTTCGTTTTTTGCTTAGCATGCTTTTCACTATGCCGAGATTTTGCCGACGCCGATGATCTGGAGCGAAATTTTTTGATGTAATGCTTTATACGCCGAATAAAAAATGGTCTGAAAGCGTTACATTAACAATGACACTATAACGTTCATTTGTGTCAATATGAATACATTTTGGGTTGTTATTGGTCAGAAATGATTGCGCTTTCCAGCTGTATATTTTTGTATTGCCCACCACCCTCTGTTATTGGCGATATGGCGGTGTGATGAAATAAATATTCTAAAACGCCAATTTATATATTCCAGGCCGATTTATGATATTAAATATTTCATAGAAAGCTTCGCTTTTCATGGATGATAGAGATGGTGCTTGAGCCTGCAAAATTACGTTTGTTTCATCGCTTCAAGTCTCATAGGTTCGGAGCACTAAATTAAATCGTGAAGCACGACATAAAAGCGTGATTTGCGTTTGTGGAGCCATTCACTTTGCACGCGCCACGCGCTGGTCGCCGAACCACATTGCATACGCCAGCCCGTGAATTTCTCTACACGCCTGCGTTTGTCGCATGCCGATCGGACTGATGGCTGTCGAGATATGGATCTGGGATGGCATCGTGTTTCGCGCTTTTCAGCTTTTTCACACATTTTTCTCCGGTTTTTCCACGTGTTTAGTCAAAGGGGAAAAAGTCGTTCTTGCCGCTCGTGCCACTTGCGCCACGAACGTCCCACCTAAGATTTTCCAAGTCACCGCACACCGTTGGACGGGGCCGCGTGGCGTGCCAAAATTTCACCCACCTGCGACGCACTGTTTGGCCTGCACGTCGTCGCAACGACGACACGACTGATGTTGGCGGACAGACAGACGGATTCTGTTCTTATAGTAATATATACAAGTGTGGCCCGCTTGCTCCGCAATGCGAAGGTAACCAAGTTCCTGTATCCCGTATCCCGTTGCCATAGCCCGTTCCCCGTTCCGGTAGCCCGTAGCCCGTAGTCCTTAGTCCGTAGCCCGTAGCCCGTTCGTGAATCCCGTATCCCGTTCCTGAAAACCGTATCCCGAATTCCGTAGCCAATAGCCCATAGCCCGTAACCCAAGCCCGTAGCCCGTTCGCGTATCCCGTTCCCGTATCCCGTTCCCGTATACCGATCCCGGATCCCGTTCCCGTCCCGTACTCGTTTCGAACGTCACCAATATCGGGTAGGCTTTACAATAAAGAGTTCGGAATTTAAATACGCGTCAATTTGGTAACCGCAGACGGAGGTTCGTTTTTTGCTTGGCATGCTTTTCACTATGTCGAGGTTTTGCCGACGCATATTGATGTGGAGCGAAATCTTTCAATGTAATGCTTTATTACCCCGAATAAAAAAAGCTGAAATCGTCATATTAACACTGTCATTATAACGTTCATGTTTGTGAATATGAATATATTTTGGGTGGTTATTGGTCAGAAATTATTGCGCTTTACAGCTGTATATATTTTTTTTTTATTGTGTACCGCCCTCCATTATTGACGATATGGCGGTGTGATGAAACCATATTATACAATGGTCACTCTATATATTCCAGGCCGATTTAAGCTATTAAATATTTAACAGAAAGCTTTGGTTTTCATGCATAATAAAGCCGGTATCTTTGTCTGCAACAATACGATTGTTTCAGTTCTTCAAGTCTCATAGGTTCGGAGCACTAAATTAAATCGTGAAGCACATCATAAAACCGTGATTTGCGTCTGTGTAGCCATTAATTTTGCACGCGCCACGCGCCGCTCGCCAAGCCACATTGCATACACCAGCCCGCTAATTGTTCTACGCGCCTGTGTTTGTTGCATGACGATCGGACGCATAGTCTCCGAGATATAGACCTGAGATTGCAGCGCGTTTCACGATTTTGCGCATTTTCACACATTTCGCTCCGGTTTTTCCACGTGTTAAACCTATGGAGAAAAAGTCGTTTTTCCAGCTCGAGCCACGCGCTCATTATGCACCCTGGCGAGCCCGTTTCTTGACACAGCACGTCGTTGAAATGTCACCTGGATCGTGTGAAAATTTCATCCATCTTCTCGCAATAGTTTAGGCTGCACAGCTGAGCAAAGAACAAAACTGCAAAATGGCCACATACATACATACATACATACATACATACACACGCACCTTACTCAAATAGTAATATAGACAAGTGTGGCCCCCTTGCTCCGCAATGCGAAGGTAACCAAGTTTCCGTATCCCGTATCCCGTTGCCGTAGTCTGTTCCCGTAGCCCTTAGCCCGTTCCCGTATCCCGTTCGTGAATCCCGTATCCCGTTCCTGAATCTCGTATCCCGAATCCTGTAGCCCGTAGCCCGTAGCCCGTAGCCCATAGCCCATAGCCCGTAGCCCGAATCCCGTAGCCCGTAGCCCGTAGCCCGTAGCCCGTAGTCCGTAGTCCGTAGTCCGTAGTCCGTAGTCCGTAGCCCGTAGCCCGTATCCTGTAGCCCGTAGTCCGTTCCCGTAACCCGTTCCCGAATCCCGTTCCCGTACCTTACTCGTTCCGAACATCACCAATCTCGTGTAGGCTTTACAATAAAGAGTTCGGATTTTAAATACGCGTCAATTTGGTATCCGCCGACGGAGGTTCGTTTTTGCTTAGCTTGCTTTTCACTATGGCAAGATTTTGCCGACGCAAATTGCTCCGATGACTAAATAGCTTGATGTAATGTTTTATTACGCCGAATAAAATAAGGGCCGAGAGCGTTATATTAACACTGTCATTATAACCTTAATGTTTGTCAATATGAATACAGTTTGGGTGGTTATTGGACATAATTGATTGCGCTTTGCAGCTGTATATTTTTGTATCGTTTATCACCCTCCTGTGTTGACGATATGGCGGTGTGATTAAATACATATTCTAAAATGGTCACTCTATATCTTCCAGGCCGATTTAAGCTATTAAATATTTAACAGAAAGCTTCGGTTTGCATGCATAATAAAGCCGGTACCTTCGTCTGCAAAATTACGTTTGTTTCAGCTCTTCAAGTCTCATAGGTTCGGAGCACTAAATTAAATCGTGAAGCAGTAGCGGATCCAGGGGGGGGGGCGTAGGGGCTGAAGCCCCCTGTCTTAGAAAACGGCGCCCTCGGGCACCGCGGCGCCGAAGGCGCCGCGACGACGTTCTTGCAAAGGATTTACCGGCGCCGAAGGCGCTGTAGCGTTCTCGGGAGGCCGCCAGGGCACCCTTGTGTCTACCGACATAGTCGTAGCACTGTTGAAAGGCACCCTCAGAAGACAGCTTGCCGCCCTCACAACGCATTATGCCGCCCTCAGAAGGTACATCGCCGCCCTCGGAAGGCATCATGACGCCCTCGGAATGCATCATGCCACCCTCGGAAGGCATCATGCCACCCTCGGAAGGCATCATGCCACCCTCGGAAAACATCGTGCCTTTTTGAAGAAAATTGCATTTTCTTTCATTTGATTTTTTTGCAATTTGCTTTACAACTCGATTGTCTACGGTTTTTCAAACATTTATCGTTTTTCCACCAAAAAATGGCATGACCTGACGTCACTTAAACGTTATTATCTCCTTAAAGGGAGTGTGCCTACTCACATCGCTTAGTTGGGGTTATTGACACTGGTCTATAGAACACAATTTTCTGAATTGAACCACTACATCATTTCTCCAGATTCACCCTAGTTGCTGAGATATTCAAAGACTCCAGGAATTTGCTTGGGAGCAAAAAGTTATCGGGTAGACTCCAGATGGCTTCCCACTACTACAAGCATTGCAACTATCGATTACACTGCTAGCATATCGTTATCACCGGCCAATAGCAATTCGAACAAACAGCTCGTGTGCGCTGATAGCAGCTGCCGAACAACAGAGCCTGGGCGGCCATCATGCTTGCATGCATCATGCTTGTCTTAGGTGCGTCGTTCACGTATCAATTTGTTACCTCTGTTTACCTTCACCGTAGTGGGAATCGTTTTTTCGATATCGAAACGAAAAATAATCGAAAACAATATAAGTGAAAATTCAACTAAAGGGGCTCCAGATGTGAATTTCATCGTATCCAACCATCACAACAATAGCTACTTATCGTAGTAAAAATAATTTCGACAGTTCAAAACAGTAGGCACACTCCCTTTAACTACTTCACTAATTTAAATGACATCAGTTGGGCAAACTACGGAGAGGCGATCTAAAAATGGATCGATCAAAAATTAGGTCGTGACGTCATCAAAATGGGCGGAGCATGCCCTTATAAGGAGATCCGATCTAAAAATGTATTGTTTTCCTGACATTCACACCTTCAAACACCCTACCACCCCTAAAAAAATGTCCATCACCCCCTGGATTTTTTTCGGTTGAAACTGCACGAATCGCGCCACCATATTGTCTTGTACTTGTATGATCAGATCCCTACTTTGGCAGATATGGCCAAAGTAAGGGTCGGCGATCTCAATTTCGGCACTCGCAGCAGCCTCAGCGATTTAATTTTGATTCGCCACCTGACTTCATGATCTAAAATTGGATTAGCCGGCTGACTACCGTCTAAAAATGTATTTCACACTGTGGTCGTTTCGTCGCGGAATCAATATTTAGATCGTCATTTACGTGGAATAAGGGGAATTACCGAATATGGTCTCATTTATTATTCCGATATATTGATGGACAACATGTTCTCAGATACTTTTTAACCTCCGAGTATGCGTATGTTGCTCCGAATTGTCCTAATGACAGGCCTCACAGTTTGATACTGCATGTATGCCCAAATATGGGCATAACAAAATCTAAAAATTGATTGATCTATTTTGTATCGCCTCTGTAGTTTGCCCAATTGACATGTTGAGAAAAGACGTAAAATGGATGCAACATAAGGTACGGAACGTTTCACGTCAATATCTATCATAGTTTTCAAGATACTGAGAAAATCCGGGAGGGTGCAGATTCTGCCCCCCCCCCCCCCCCGGGGGGGGGGGGGGGCGCGGGTTAAGGAAGAGGCATATTTGACCCGTTTAATTGACATATTGAATTGCCGCCCCTTGGGACCATGCCGCCCCTGTTACCGAGGAAATATGCCGCCCTCGGGCCTGAAGCCCCCTGCCTTAGAAAATCCTGGATCCGCCACTGTCGTGAAGGACGACATAAATGCGTGATTTAAGTTTGTGAAGCAATTAACTTTGAACGCGCTACGCACCGCTCGCCGAACCACATTGCATACGCCAGCCCGTGAATTGTTCTACACGCTTGTGTTTGTCGCATGCCGATCGGACGCATAGTCTCCGAGATATAGACCTGGTGGGATTGCAGAGTGTTTCGCAATTTTTCGCATTTTTCATATATTTCGCTCTGGGTTTTCCACGTGTTAAACCAATGAAGAAAAGGTCGCTTTTGCAGCTCGCGCCACGCGCTCATTATGCACCTTAGCGAGCCCGTTTCTTGACACAGCATGTCGTCGAAATGTCACCTGGATGGTGTGAAAATTGCATCCATCTTCTCGCAATAGTTAGGCTGCACAGCTGAGCAAAGAACAAAACTGCAAAATGGCCACATACATACATACATACATACATACATACATACATACATACATACATACATACATACATACATACATACATACATACATACATACATACATACATACATACATACATACATACATACATACATACATACATACATACATACATACATACATACATACATACATACATACATACATACATACATACATACACACGCACCTTACTCAAATAGTAATACAGATAACGAAGGTAGTTCAAAAAATAAATATCTGGAAATCTGCTCCTGAAATTTAGAGGTGGTTGTGGATTTTCTCCAAAAAAAGTTTACATGCACCTTTTCTCAAATAAAGTTTATATGCACCTTTTCTCAAATGAAGTTTACATGCAACCTGCAAAAAAAATCTACCAGTTTTTGGATATATTGGTTATGATGATTTGGGATTAAAAGATATTAGTAACTGCCGCAGTTATTTGGTACCTATCTGTGAAAACATTTAAATGTTATAAAATCATATGGTCATGGTATTCTCAGAAAGAGATATCTGGCTGGCCTCAGATGTGGTCTGGGGCCAGACTGAGCTTTACAAGTTTTCCATGAACCATATGTTTATGTTTTCCATGAACCATATGAACCATATGAAGTTACAATTTTGTTCAGTAGGGTTGAGTACTGAGTAGGTAGTGCATTTTCAGGAATTCTATATTAATACCTACCTAAACAAAAGTAGGGATGATGTTCACAATATTTATGGAGTCTTTTCTCATGTATGCTTCACAGATTTGGACAGCTGATATTACTTATATTTGTATCACATACACCTAGTTGCATATGTGTCAGGGTGTTCATTTCATTTAAGATCTTCATGTTTTCATTTCACAACAAATACTTAGTTTGATAGTGTTACCATTGGATCATTCAGAATGTAGTAAAACAAACTGTCTTTCATTCACATTGGAACCACAGCTTGTGGTTTCAAAAGTGGTAGCCTCAGATAGTACTCCCCCTGCTGATGTTACACCAACCGCACTGATTTTGCCTGACAACTGACTAAAACATGTGGATTGTTGACTGATTTCGAAATTGTTTTTTTTTCTACATGATCATGGCATAACGGTTGAAGTTGAGCGTGCTCTACACGACACCGCAGCAATGCCTCTGCCAGCGCCGCCTTGTCACCGGAGCCAAGACCTGTCGCCTGGCCGTCACCGGAGCAGGATGAGCTGCCTGGTCGTCATCGGAGCAGCACGCGCTGGGGCGCTGTTCAAAGCATGTGCGTTGCATTGCATCAATTTCACATACAGTCTACCGCTTGTTGCTCGTTATCCATTCGGGAGAAGAGCGTGGAAGTGACGTCACATTGACAAGACGCTGCAGGGATCTAAGGAAGGTGATGTGGGGAAGTTCAACTAGATGATGGTATGGTGTTTAACTGGTTGCGTTCAGTGAATTTGTATTTCTTCTCATTACTACCGAATGTAATGTTGAACGTATGCAGAGCTTGAGTTTGATATTGCTTTAGAACGTGAAGGAAGTCTGTTAGACTGTGTAAGACTGAGTGACTGAAACTAATTATTATGTTCTATGTTTTTTGCTTGAATGTGATCGAACTTGATCAGCCACCCATATTGTCATGATGTTATGTTCTGGACTTCTCCCAGGTATCGTTAAAGGGAAATAATGACCTTTTTCCACTAAAATGGAGTTAGCACTTGAAATCGCCAGACGAGATCAAAATATATTGTAAATTCATCACATTTTGCATGAAAACTTTCCTACCGAAAGATATTTCAAGTTAAAGTTGATAAGCGTTCCACACTTTTAACGACCGGTACTTGCACTATTTCTGACCTTTTGTCAAGTACTTTTGGTCCTCATCAAACTGCGGGCTTTTCCCGTATTGTTTTTTTTACGCAATGGAGTGGAAAATATATTGTGCGTTCTGCTTGTTGTGATTATATGCCCGGCGATCTTCTAAAACTAACAGCGATTGAACAAAGTGGCAATAAAATCGGAAGCTCATCGATGCACATCAACGCGGCATAGTTAGTGGTTGCGACCCTCAATTTTTGCAAATCGATTCATTTGTTTTCAACATTAGGAGTTGTGTATAGTTTGTCTGTGGCTGTATATAACACTATGCTTTATTTTATCATGAAAAATAATAATTTTTCCCAAAAAAACTAACGAACAATAACACAAAACTGGCTATTAAATCAGAAGCTCATCGATGCACATCGACGGCGACCTATTTAGCGTCGGCGATTTGTTTACAAAGTCATTGTCATGCTTCTCGGCGCACTTAACCATCTCGGCGCACTTGGCGAGTTGTTCCTGATTAGTATACCCAAGTCTCGTAGCAGGCTTTGTTAATGACGTCACTGGTGCCATTCTTGTGTAGCATTGCAAAATATATCTGATTTCGAGTTGAAAGCTAATTAAAGACTTATTCAAATTATTGTTTTTAAGTTTGAATTTTCTTGTTAATCATTATTAAAGGTATTTTATCACTGTATTTCATAGTAGTTGACACTTCAGAAACTTGAAACGTAATAATATTGTATCCAATATGCATTTCCCTCACCTTTTGCTATTGTGGCGCAGTGCCGAGTGCTTTGCGAATACTAGCTTGCCTGGGGTTCAATTCATTCCGCTCTTATTTTATTCGAGTTGGTATAGTTTGGATGTTGTTGTTATTCATGACTTATACTGATAGTCAGTCATGCATCACGGATGCTTCACGGATTAGAGCGCTGCTCGAACGCACGCTAGTAGCGCTTTCGTTCTCCATGGCAACCAGGCGTGAGCCAATGAAAAGCCAGAACGTATTCCCTTTCTGGCTTTTGATTGGCTGACGCCTGGTTGCCATGGAGAACGAAAGCGCTACTAGCGGGTGTCCGAGCAGCGCTCAGTTTGATCGGAAATGTCACAGAGCCTCCACAAATGCCGCACTCGATGTTAACAATGGTAGGGAAGGACGAATTTGTCAATGACCTTCATGAAGTACACAAGGTACTTGTTTTGTATTTTTTTCCAAACTTACAACTTTGAATTTGGGAATAATTTTATTTAATTCTTAAATTTAAATAAAATAATTTTAAAAACATAACGGTAGCCTAAGAAATTGTTGTTAACAAAATCAAAAGGTCATTATTTCCCTTTAAGTCTGGTTACTGTTTCGATTGTGTTGACATCCGCGGTTGTATGTGCTGCCACCTATATATCGTTTAGTTACCAGTTCTGACAGCCCAGACTCGCTGTAGCGTGCTGCCATCTATCAGATCTATGGCGACTAGGCGACTTAGGTGACCATCAGCCGTGCCTCGCCGGGATCTTCAACGAGTGTTTTATTGCGGTGCGGTTGTGTGCATGCATGGCTGGTCGCTGGGTTACACGGGCTAACAGGCAGTATTTGTATATGTTTGACCTACGCCTGAAATCCTGTTAAATATAAGGACAAGCAAAATTAACTTTTTGGAAACTATCAAAGAAGAATGGCAAACAACACACAAATATCATGTCATTTATAGTGTTATATAGAAAATTATAGTATTATTAGTATATGAATACTATACAACTATGTACCAATGCTACTTATGCACGTAGTTGATATTATAATTATGTCTACTGAAGACTGAAGTAATGTCTGCAGAATAATGATGAATATGACATGCCACCCACTGTGCTTATTTAGTCAACACAAATATTTCAGAACAAATGTAGGCTTTCTGTGTGAAAGCATAGGTGTCAAAAGGTGTTAGCTTTGGAAGCAGGTCTTCTTGTACTTGATTCTTGTAGTTTGTATGCCCTCTCATCAGCTCCACAATCATTTAAAAAGTTTATTCATCCCGACGGTAGATATCGCCGACGGTAGATATCCGCCTGATGAAGATACATACATAATTTTAACGTCATCTGATGATAATTGGGGTTTTGGACGCACCAACTCTTATGGTCACACGACGCCCATTTTAACGCCATTGTGCTCGTTTCGTCAAGGATTTTCTAATCATACCATGGTGACCAGGTTACCTAAGTCAACCTAAAAATTTGACCTCAGGCCAAGGTAAATTAAGGTCATGTGGTGAACTAGGTATGTCGTGCTGCGCAATGTCGGACGAGTCTCGACGAGACATACACAGTGTTGCCGGTCTCACGTTCTTATCTTCATTTTATGCTATCAAGAGTTATTGGCAAAGAAGTGCTGGTCACCTCAGATGACCTCACTCGATCTTGTAGTGGTCATTGAGCAATGATTGTACTTGTGTCATCAATAATGAGCTATAACATAATCTTAAAATAATCATTCTGATCTAATGCGTATCCTCTGATACGAAAACATTTGTATATTTTCTCGTTGACTTATAATGGGAAAGTCACGAAACTGACCTGACCTGACCTGGTCACCTATAAACTGAAACTGACCTGGCCACCGATATAACAACAAATATCCGAGATAGCAGGGTCGTAGGTATATATGGCTTGATTACGTCCTGTGAGTTTTGAAGTGCTTAGCCAAACACTGTGGCCAGTGGCTGTGGCACGACCACAAAGGATTTAGCTCGCTTGTGCATTTAACTATGTTTAAAACAAACTCGACTTTTTAAAGTTTTGATGTGTGAGATGATAGCTGATGCCATTGTGAGAATAATAAGTTGAAGAAATATGATCATAATATGGCAGTAATATCTTTACTGTATACCAAATATACTAAATGAAAAGATCCGAGCTTTCGTGGCTAGCACATTATCAAGGATGAGTTTTGTGCATGCTTTTGAAAAATATAACACACAGCTTGCGCACGTTCCAAATTGCGGTGGGGTACTCATATCAATCTCGCATAATACACGTACAGACACACATACATATACACTTCACACTTCTCGGTGTTTCGAATAGCGGTGGGGTTCTCATATTCAATACATGTACAAACACACATACCTATACACTTCACACTTCTCGGTGTTTCATAACGACCCACAGACGGGAGGCCAGGCCACATCACCCTTTGAAATCACCATATATGGTGACTTCAAAACGTGATACGACCCGACCTCCCGTCCGTGGGCCGTTATGAAATAAGAACCTAGAGAACAATACCAACCCCCCCCCCCCACAAAAAAACGATCTAGAGCATTACCATGAGCATCACCACCACCACGCACTAGAGCATCACCATGATGATTAATGCAGTAATTGAGGCTTCATGACCAAATTCGAGTGCCTATATCTACGATTTTACATCATGATTGCTTGCCATTATATCACCGTAATGTATCGTCATGTCATAACTATCACCCTAATTCCAAAATATAGAAGAGGGGGGGGGGGGGTGGGGGAGGGAGAGGCGTTCCCATTCGTATAAGTTACCAAATAGATAGAACCGCAATATCTTCGTATGTTCAGCGAGATATATCTATCGTGTGAGGGGCCAATAGCTCGTAATGATGTTTAGGTTGGGTTTCAGATTTCTTATACGTATGGATTCTTTAATTTTGACGTCCGCACAATCTTTGCCGGTGTCGAGAAGTTTGACACTGAATGAATTGTTGATGTGGATGTTAGTGAGGTCCGAATGACACTGTAAGGTGTGTTCGCCCAGCGGTGTGTCCATCTTACGTAGGCGAGCGTCACTCAGGTGCTCATTGAACCTGTAGCGCACTGGTCGAGTGCTCTCTCCCACATAACACGTATCTCGCCGCTCGACTTCACAAATCTTACAGGTTATTTGATAAACAACATTTTTTTGTGTTGCATTTTCCCTTAAGGCCGTTCTCGCAAGTGTGACAGTGTTTATTGCCTGAAGGGCATGGAGGATTGACAAGGGTCGATGATACTATATTTTTCTTTAGGGAGTTATCATTTATCCAGACGGGTTTGATAGAGGTTTTTGAGTTGCGTAGAATGCCATTAACTCGACGGACTATTGTTTCGTTAACGTATGGGAGACGCATGTGAATTTGGGTAGTATTATTGCGGGTGTTGTCTCTTGGGCCGCGCTTTTTCAACACGAAGCAGGAGACCAAATCCAATAATGAACCTCGTCTTGTCAACCTTTCGCCAAAAGCACTGAGTCAGACATTAACCACCCTCTTGAAAAAAGGTCCAAAGTTCAACCTATCACAAAAAGTTACCCCCTCGCTGATACACTCGGTGGAGGCTGGAATAGAACGGGCCTTTTATGGCCTGAAATGGAAAAACGTCATTGAAGAAAAGAAAAGGAGTGCAGCAGGTCCCCAACACCAGCAACCGGACTTCATCGGAGAACCATCACATACGCCACCAGCCAACTCGGAAGAAACAGAGCCCCCAAACAATGGCATGCCTCATCCACTCTTCCCGGACAGTGGAGCACGACAACTTCCGAACGTATCCAGAGAAACCGAAGACAACCTAGGAAGAATTAAATCAGATACTTAACCTGTACCGAGGAACACGAGGAAATGAGCCAAAAAATTTCACCAACGACCAGAAAAAAAGAGCTCGACACACTGAAACGCGAAGAGAGCATCATCATCAAACCCTCCGACAAGTGCAAAAACCTAGTTATAATGGACAAAGATGAATACATAACTAAAGCGGAAAGGATAGTGCAGACCTACAGCAGCATCAAGTAGAACCCAACGCCCAAGCTCGAAGAAGAAACGAAGACCCTGCTGAAAAGAACGCTCCACAACAAGATCCCAGCTGACTACCTCCAGAAAATCCTTCCACAGCACGCTCGTACTGCAGAATTCTACGGACTCCCGAAAACTCACAAAACCGGTAACCCTTTACGCTCCATAGTGTCTGCCTGTGGTGACCCCTTGTATAAGCTTTCTTGGTTCGTACAGGTCATTCTCACCCAAATTATCCAGTTCATACCAGCACACCTTAACAATACTGAGTCGTATCTAACTCGCATGAAAAGTCTCTTCCCGACCAGCATTCCATATAATAGCATCATATTAAGCCTAGACGTCGCCAACTTGTATGGAAGTATCCCAATCCAAGAGGGCATTGATGCAGTCATAGATTTAATTGAAACAAACCTGAACAAAATAAATACGTTTGGAGTAACGATAAATGACATCCGCTGTCTTCTCACACATGTTTTAACAAATAATTACATAAGATTCAATTCTAAAATCTTCAAACAAACCTCTGTTATAGCTATGGCCAACAGGCTAGCCCCTCCGGTAGCCATAGCTTTCATGCACTCTTTTGAAACTAGTTTCCTCTCGACTTTGACACACGGTCCTATCCTTTATGTGAGGTACATTGACCATATTTTAGGTGTGTGTACCCATGGCATTGACACTCACCCATTTTTTCAATCTCATGAACGTTCATCATCCCAGTATACGACTGACCATGGAACGCACAGGCAACACAGAACTAGCATTTCTAGACACGTTGATTACTGTTTATCCATCCGGCAAGTACACCACAGAACTTTACTTTAAGCCTATGGCTGCTCCTATTATACTGCACTACACATCAGCACACCCTATGAGCACAAAGAAAGCAGTTCTCAACGCAGAAATTCAACGGGTAATACGAGTTTCATCGGATCAGGACACAACGGCACGCAGTCTTGACAGCATTTTTCAACTCTTCTCACGGAACGGCTACCCTAGTGATATAATCAGACGCACAATCAAAAACAACAAACACTTGAAAAAGCGCGGCCCAAGAGACAACACCCGCAATAATACTACCCAAATTCACATGCGTCTCCCATACATTAACGAAACAATAGTCCGTCGAGTTAATGGCATTCTACGCAACTCAAAAACCTCTATCAAACCCGTCTGGATAAATGATAACTCCCCAAAGAAAAATATAGTATCATCGACCCTTGTCAATCCTCCATGCCCTTCAGGCAACAAACACTGTCACACTTGCGAGAACGGCCTTAAAGGGAAATAATGACCTTTTGATTTTGTTAGCAACAATTTCTTAGGCTCCCGTTATATTTTTAAAATTATTTTATTTAAATTTAAGAATTAAATAAAATTATTCCCAAATTCAAAGTTGTAAGTTTGGAAGAAATACAAAACAAGTACCTTGTGTACATCATGAAGGTCATTGACAAATTCGTCCTTCCCTACCATTGTTAACATCGAGTGCGGCATTTGTGGAGCCTCTGTGACATTTCCGATCAAACTGAGCGCTGCTCGGACACCCGCTAGTAGCGCTTTCGTTCTCCATGGCAACCAGGCGTCAGCCAATCAAAAGCCAGAAAGGGAATACGTTCTGGCTTTTCATTGGCTCACGCCTGGTTGCCATGGAGAACGAAAGCGCTACTAGCGTGCGTTCGAGCAGCGCTCTGATCCGTGAAGCAATCCGTGAAGCATCCGTGATGCATGACTGACTATCAGTATAAGTCATGAATAACAACAACATGCAAACTATACCAACTCGAATAAAATAAGAGCGGAATGAATTGAACCCCAGGCAAGCTAGTATTCGCAAAGCACTCGGCACTGCGCCACAATGGCAAAAGGTGAGGGAAATGCATATTGGATACAATATTATTACGTCACAAGTTTCTGAAGTGTCAACTACTATGAAATACAGTGATAAAATACCTTTAATAATGATTAACAAGAAAATTCAAACTTAAAAACAATCATTTGAATAAGTCTTTAATTAGCTTTCAACTCGAAATCAGATATATTTTGCAATGCTACACAAGAATGGCACCAATGACGTCATTAACAAAGCCTGCTACGGGACTTGGGTATACTAATCAGGAACAACTCGCCAAGTGCGCCGAGATGGTTAAGTGCGCCGAGAAGCATAACAATGACTTTGTAAACAAATCGCCGACGCTAAATAGGTCGCCGTCGATGTGCATCGATGAGCTTCTGATTTAATTGCCAGTTTTGTGTTATTGTTCGTTAGTTTTTTTGGGGAAAATTATTATTTTTCATGATAAAATAAAGCATAGTGTTATATACAGCCACAGACAAACTATACACAACTCCTAATGTTGAAAACAAATGAATCGAATTGCAAAAATTGAGGGTCGCAACCACTAACTATGCCGCGTTGATGTGCATCGATGAGCTTCCGATTTTATTGCCACTTTTTCCAATCGCTGTTAGTTTTAGAAGATCGCCGGGCATATAATCACAACAAGCAGAACGCACAATATATTTTCCACTCCATTGCGTAAAAAAATAGTACGGGAAAAGCCCGCAGTTTGATGAGGACCAAAAGTACTTGACAAAAGGTCAGAAATAGTGCAAGTACCGGTCGTTAAAAGTGTGGAACGCTTATCAACTTTAACTTGAAATATCTTTCGGTAGGAAAGTTTTCATGCAAAATGTGATGAATTTACAATATATTTTGATCTCGTCTGGCGATTTCAAGTGCTAACTCCATTTTAGTGGAAAAAGGTCATTATTTCCCTTTAAAGGGAAATAATGACCTTTTGATTTTGTTAGCAACAATTTCTTAGGCTACCGCTATGGTTTTTAAATTATTTTATTTAAATTTAAGAATTAAATAAAATTATTCCCAAATTCGAAGTTGTAAGTTTGGGAAAAATAAAAAACAAGTACCTTGTGTACTTCATGAAGGTCATTGACAAATTCGCCCTTCCCTACCATTGTTCACATCGATTGCGGCATTTTTGGAGGCTCTGTGACATTTCCGATCAAACTGAGCGCTGCTCGGACACACGCTAGTAGCGCTTTTGTTCTCCATGGCAACCAGGCGTCAGCCAATCAAAAGCCAGAAAGGGAATACGTTCTGGCTTTTCATTGGCTCACGCCTGGTTGCCATGGAGAACGAAAGCGCTACTAGCAACAACTCGCCACAATGGTTAAGTGCGCCGAGAAGCATGACAATGCTTTGCAAACAAATCGCCGACGCTAAATAGGTCGCCGTCGATGTGCATCGATGAGCTTCCGATTTAATTGCCAGTTTTGTGTTATTGTTTGTTAGTTTTTTTGGGGAAAATTATTATTTTTCATGATAATATAAAGCATAGTGTTATATACAGCCACAGACAAATTATACAATACTCCTAATGTTGAAAACAAATGAATTTATTTTCAAAAATTGAGGGTCGCAACCACTAACTATGCCGCCGTTGATGTGCATCGATGAGCTTCCGATTTTATTGCCACTTTTTCCAATCGCTGTTAGTTTTAGAAGATCGCCGGGCATATAATCACAACAAGCAGAACGCGCAATATATTTTCCACTCCATTGCGTAAAAAAAACAATACGGGAAAAGCCCGCAGTTTGATGAGGACCAAAAGTACTTGCAAGTACCGGTTGTTAAAAGTGTGGAACGCTTATCAACTTTAACTTGAAATATCTTTCGGTAGGAAAGTTTTCATGCAAAATGTGATGAATTTACAATATATTTTGGTCTCGTCTGGCGATTTCAAGTGCTAACTCCATTTTTGTGGAAAAAGGTCATTATTTCCCTTTAAGGGAAAATGCAACACAAAAAATGTTGTTTATCAAATAACCTGTAAGATTTGTGAAGTCGAGCGGCGAGATACGTGTTATGTGGGAGAGAGCACTCGACCAGTGCGCTACAGGTTCAATGAGCACACCTGAGTGACGCTCGCCTACGTAAAATGGACACCCGCCACCCTCCCCGAGCTATGGGATGCCATAGGTCGGATGAGCGGTTCCAAGGCGGTTGGTGTGGATGATGTGCCTCTGTTCGCAGTCAAGAAGTGTTTCCCCGTCATAGGTCCTCACTTACTCCATCTGATAAACTACTCCATAGTCAATGAGGTGTTCCCCACTGCATGGAAAATCGCGTGTGTTGTCCCCATTTACAAGTCCGGCGACCGAGCCAATGTTAACAACTTTCGGCCAATCTCGATTCTGTCAGTTCTGTCGAAAATTGCTGAAAAGGTTGTATCGCTCCAACTCGTACCATACCTGCTTGATAACCACGTGCTCTCTCCTATGCAGTATGCATACCGGCCCAACCACTGTACAGAGGACGCCGTGCTCGACGTTGTCGAATGGATCAGTCAGACCATCGACAGAGGCCACGTCACGTCGCTAACAACAATTGACCTCAGTAAAGCGTTCGACAGCGTCGACCATGGCGTCCTCCCCACAAAACTTGGATGGTGCGGTATCCAGTCGACAGGCTGGTTCCAGAGTTACCTCAGTGAGCGGAGGCAGACTGTGACAGGCGGGTCCTCCATTCTTCCGCTCACCCACGGAGCGGCCCAGGGCTCCATCGTCGGACCCATCCTCTTCCTCATATTCATCAACGATCTGTCCTCCTTCCTCCCCCACGGCCTTCTCCTATCCTATGCTGATGATACCCAACTCCTGGACCACTCCCTCCCTGACCCCAAAGGCCTATCCGTCCTCAAGATGCGGGTCGAGGAGTCCATCCAATGCCTTCAAAACTGGTTCCAAGCTAACAGCCTAAAATGCATCCGGACAAGACTGACTTTGCTCTCATTGGTACAAATCCTCCCTCAAAATGGCGCAAAATTTCAGCATCAACGTCTCTGGCTCGACCGTTACCCCATCCCCTACCATCAAAGTGTTGGGAGTCCTCCTCGACCAGCACCTCAACTGGGATCCTCATGTATCCATGGTGGTACGGAGGTGCAATGCAATCACCGCATCTCTGTATAAAATCCGCCATCACCTCACTCCTGACGGCCTTAAACTCCTCGTCCAAACACACGTTTTTCCTCATATCCTTTACTGCCTGTCCGCCTGGGGAGGGGCAGCCCAGTGCCGTCTGCATCGCGTTCAGAAGTGCCTGAACTTTGCCGCTCGGCTCGTCACCGGCGTGCGACGTAGAGACCACATTTCGCCAGCTCTCACGTCTCTCGGGTGGGAGAGAGTAGAGGTACTGGCCGCCCGACACGACTGTACCAACGTCCAGACCAGTCGACAGCCCTGACCAGTCGACAGTGTCCCAAGGCGCTGCGAAACATGTTCACCAAGCGGGCTGACGTATCGGCCAGGGGCACAAGGGCTGTCGACGCCGGAGACCTTCATCCCACAAAATGTAGACTCAGTCAGACACAGAAGGGTTTCTCGCACCGAGCAGTCGGCAGGTGGAATGCGCTGCCATCAGCCGTGAAAGCTGCTCCGTCCAGGTGCGTCATTGGTGCTCCGTAGCCGCATTGGCAATAACCGAGTGAGTGACGTGAGCGAGTGCCACCAAATAGTGCCTATGCAAACTGTATTGTGCCGTGTACAGCAAATGTCTTTACCACATGAACTGTACAGGAGCCGTAATAGCCACGTTGTGGATGGTTTCCTAAATAAATGACAAATGACAAATGACACACCGCTGGGCGAACACATCTTACAGTGTCATTCGGACCTCACTAACACCCACATCAACAATGCATTCAGTGTCAAACTTCTCGACACCGGCAAAGATTGTGCGGACGTCAAAATGAAAGAAACCATACGTATAAGAAATCTGAAACCCAACCTAAACATCATGACGAGCTCTTGGCCCCTCACACGGTAGATATATCTCGCTGAACATACGAAGATATTGCGGCTCTATCTATTTGGTGACTTATACGAATGGGAACGCCTCTCCCCCCCCCCCCTCTTCCATATTTTGGAATTAGGGTGATAGTTATGATATGACGATACATTACGGTGATATAATGGCAAGCAATCATAATGTAAAATCGTAGATATAGGCACTCGAATTTGGTCATGAAGCCTCAATTACTGCATTAATCATCATGGTGATGCTCTAGTGCGTGGTGGTGGTGATGCTCATGGGAGCATGCAGTGTCAGAAAAGTGGCCCGTTTCTCCATTTCTCTGAACTTGGAAGTTTTATTCCGTGAAAACTTTAACTGTAAGGAATTATTTATTTTTAGTCTGCGGGTGCAAATAGCCGACGAGCATAACACATAGACTGATACTTGACTTTCTGAACAACTGCCGGAACGTGACAGTGATGCGATACAAATTGTAAAAAAAAAACATCGTAAGGCGGAACCTTTAAATTCCCAACGTTCGAAATTTCTGCAGTGTTTAGGGAAGGAAAACTGGTACATTTCCAAAAATTAAACCCAAAACTTTTTAAAACATCCAAAAAGTGTTTGCGTATTCAGGTTACAACCCCGCCACCGATACCATCGTCATCGGGGCCATGGATAACCCTGGGACACTAACGACACGTTTGACGTTATGCAAAAGACTTATACACATATAGTATATACCCATATACGCATACGTAACGATACAAGGTACCTTTTTAACATACGACCCGGGAGTCTCGGTCACTGACTGACGTCAAGACTATCTGTACAGGAAATAATATGACTGACGATTCAATAACTTCTACATAATAATATATGCACATATTGGCATATACGGAAATAGGTTGTGTAGAAACACGTATAAAAAAAACGCAAAAAATACTGGTATACGTATTGACAAATTTGTTCCGCCGCTGGCGAAAACTTTGTTCCGCGAACTTAGATCGTGGAACCACTTTTCTGACACTGTAATGCTCTAGATAGTATTTTTTTTTGTGGGGGGGGGGGGTGGTATTATTCTCTAGGTTCTTATTTAATAACGGCCCACGGACGGAAGGTCGGGTCGTATCACGTTTTGAAGTCACCACATATGGTGATTTCAAAGGGTGATGTGGCCTGACCTCCCGTCTGTGGGTTGTTATGAAACACCGAGAAGTGTGAAGTGTATATGTATGCGTGTCTGTACGTGTATTATGCGAGATTGATATGAGTACTCCACCGCAAGTTGGAACGTGCGCAAGCTGTGTGTTATATTTTTTCAAAAGCATGCACAAAACTCATCCTTGATAATGTGCTAGCCACGAAAGCTCGGATCTTTTCATTTAGTATATTTGGTATACAAAAAAGATATTACTGCCATATTATGATCATATTTCTTCAACTTATTGACTTTTTAAAGGTTGTATAGATTTCATTAAAAATCAAAAGAACAAAATAGTTCAATTTTCGGTCGATTTCAGTCGTTTAGGGGCATGGCACGATTACATTCTAGTAGTAAATGAGAACTAACGGATGCGCCAAAACGCCTAATGAGTAAATGAGAGTAATTCCATTTCCCGCTGGTTACACCCACCCGTGAGCAGTGAGCATCCCAATTATTTGTGGAAATCCACAGTCCTCACTGGTAGACTTGGCTGTCGGAGGTGAGGCGGCGAAGAGCGGCGCACCGACTGGCCAGCTGTAAGACAGCGCAGGGATCCGGGAGCTGCAGCATTTCCAGCCAAGACGAGCGGAACGAACTGGGGCTGAAGCCGAGCTACTGCGAGCTGGGCCGGCAGCGGCTGGCTGCGCTCGCCGCTCGGTGCCTGTGTTGCGGGTTCCGCCGACTGCCGGCGAGCGCGACTGGGCTGGACGCGCGGCCGGCACGCTGCGCCCGTGCTCGGGCGGCGTAGCATTGTTCTCCATACTGTTTAGAATACATACAAATACATATAAAATACATAGAATACATAAAAAAAAGATGGCATTGTAGATATTGCTTTCTAGCATGCGGTTGGAGAACGGATATAGGCCGGAGTCGGAGTCGGAGTTGCAGTCGAAGTCGATTTTTTCAAGCCGGAGTCGGAGTCGCAGTTGCTAAAATTATGTCGACTCCGCAGCCCTGATCACGACAATGGCGGCGTGCAGCACCACCGTTTCTGGCACATCTGTTTCGGCATGAATTGCGCACCTTTAGTATTTTGTTTTATCTCGGGTCATCTCAGGTGAGGTCACCAGGTCACGTCAAGTGGTCCCACCACCAAATAAGGATGTGGTCGAGCCACAACCACAGTGTTTGACTGAGAGATGTGACACAGGATTTAATCAGGCCATAAGTACCCACAATTCTGCTATATCGGATTTTGTTCTTATATCGGTGAATTTAGGTCAGTTCGATCTCGTGACTTCACCAATATAAGATAACGGGAAAATTTACAATTGCTTCCCGCTATCAGGAGAACACACATTATATCAGACCAATCGTTTTAATGGCATGCTATTTTAGCTCATTCTTGATGACCCAATCACAATTTTACTCAATGATCGCCGCATGGTCAGTTGGTTGGCTGGTGTCATTTGAGGTCACCACCACTTCCTGCCAATAACTATTAATGAAATAAAGATGGAGACTTGAGACCGACAATACTGTGTTTATCTCGTCGAGACACTTCCGTAAATGTGCAACATGATCTACCTGAGTTACCGCATAACCTGGGATGATCTTGACCTGAGGTCAAAATTTGAATTTGACCTAGCCCGATCATTATGGACATGGTTCGAAGTGCATGACGAGAAGAACAGGATAACGGCAGAATACCTTTCTATCGTTTGCCTATATATTTATGATAAAAAGTTATGTACTAAAAACTTTGACAAAAACAGTGTGACCTGTGGTGACCTCTGGAACCTATACTATCGACCTGATCTAAAAATGGAGTACACCCAAGCAATGTCAAATGTAAGCCCTTTCCTTTTCTTTTCAGATTGTTCCACTTCCTAGCTATCGCAGTACCTGAAATATTTGGGTGTTTCTGGAGCAAATTGCTAAAAACTCAAACTAAACTATTTTGGCCTTTGATGACATGATGCCTTTGCCTGCTAGCGCCTGATGGTGATCTCAATAATGACTTGAAAACAAAATAATATAAATCATTTCGACGAGAGCCGCTCATGTACTGAGGTGTTTTATGATTCAGACACGTGGATGCGAGGTAGTATGGCTTCGAGCCGATTTCGTGCGGTTCTGCTCACATGTGTGCATGGTTCCATTCATGAAAAATGCCAGGGGGAAGAAGTGAGCATATGATGTCGCACACTGATGCTCAAAATACAATGAGATGCGCGTGAAAATGTGTTCCATGATAAAATAATCCAGTACTGAGCAACCAGATCGATCGACCAAAGGGTGACAAAGTGACTTCCGATCAAGTTCGGAAATTTTCGATTTTTTTTAAAATCCCCCCAGATAGTTTTGGCGCATCCCAAAATGGCCTTCTGGGTCGGTCCAATACCCTGGAAATACTCACAAAAATCGAAAGCTCTTTTTTGGGGGTCTAAAAAACAAAAATTTAGAAAATCCGAGACAGACATTTTAAAGAGAATGACATTTCCTTTCTTTTGACGTTTTGTATTTGCAATTTGCATTAAAACTCGATTTACTACGATTTGTCAAACATTTCTCGTTTGTCCCCTAAAAATTGCATGACATGTCATTAAAACGTCATTATCTCCCAACGTACTACATCAATTTCATTTAAATTTGGTGAGAAGACTGATGCCGCATAAGGTACTGAAAGTTTCACGTCGATATTTCTCATAGTTTTCAAATTATTGAGAAAATCCTTGGAGAATTACACGCAGGGGAGGCCAGATCTCCCCCCCCCCCCATCGAACTCGGCTCCTATGGGACGTAGACAAAAGCCGAAAATACCGTTCGAAAGTTCGTCAAAAATGATTTTGAAACCATTTCACTCATATTTATTTTGGCTCAGGTCAATATTGAGCTCACCAGAAGTCATCAGAGGCCAGATTTTCCAGTTTTAGGACTTCGCTTCGAACACCCTCAAATATCTCGGAAACTAAGATAGCTAGGAACAAACGGAAAAGAGCACTCGAAAGCTCTTGAAAAAAAATAAAATCGCACTTGGTGTCCACAAATTTGAGCTCAGGTCAATATTTTAGGCTCCAGAGGTCATTTAAAGGTAAAAAGGCTATTTTTGGAAAAAAGTTTGTCGCAAATAGCTTTTTATCTAATACCGATAAGGAAATAATTTGGACGACATCGTGTTGGTCTCGTCAAGGCACGTCGAAACATATTAATGGTAACCTGGTTAGGTCAACTTCAAAATTTGAATTCAGATCGAGGACATTTGGTGACCCAGCAGGTCATGTTGCATATGGGGCGACGCGACTCGATGAGAAAAAACACATTGGTGTCATTCGCACGTCTCTATCTTTATTCTATCAAGAGTTATTGGCAAAAAGGTGCTGGTGAACTCATATGACCTCAGCTGACCTTGCAGAGAGCACTGAGCAACAATTGCATACGGGTCATCAAGAACGAGCTAAAATAACATGATTCTGAAATAATTGGCCTGATCCGATGCATATTATCTGAATAGGAAGCATTTGTATATTTACCCATTGACTTAAAATGGGGAGGTCACGAAATTGACCCGACCTTAGATCACCGATATAACAAAAATCCGAGATATACGAATTGTATGTAAGGGGCCCACAGTTGAAATGGTACACACCAAGGTCCGGTCCATTTTCCCGTTTTATTTGGTTATTTCGAAGAATGAAGAAAGGAAACCACATTCATTAGAAGCGCAACCTGTCCTGTCTCCAGACGTGAGGCCCGGCATCTGTCCTGCCTGCAGACGAGGCCTAGTGCATGTCCTTCCTCCAGACGTGAGCCCCGGTACCTGCCCCTGCCACCAGACCCGGTAGCTATCCTGTCTCCAGACGTGAGGCCCGGTACCAGTCCCGTCTCCAGACGTGAGGGCCAGTGCCTGTCCCGTCTCCAGACGTAAGGCCCGGTACCTGTCCTGTCTCCAGACGTAAGGGTCGGTACGCCCCCCCCGCAGTTGCTATGGTAAACACTAAGGTCCGGTTTCTTTCTCCTCTAGCGTATGTTTGACGGCGAATTAAGAAACAACCATATATGCATTCAAACCGTATTACTGAGAGCTTCAAATTGATATATTGACGCATTGGCTCACCTTATCCATTGGCTGCTTTTAAAGGGATTATACGGTTTTTCCCAGAATAATTGAGTTACATAGTAAAACGTACTTATAAAGGTGGTAGAAGTCCCACGGTAGCTACATTTTTCTGGAAATGACCTCTTCTGCACGTAAGGACATTCCAAAGTGCGCGGTGATGCCACCGCGTATTTTCTGCAAGACCGGCTGAGGCAGAGCCAGTCATCTCTTTTATGCTAATAAAAACACCTCACTTATGGCATATTTCCGGTAAAATAAGCAATATTTTAAAGAAAATAAACTTGTTTTGTTCCAACGACAGCAGCAGTTACCTAGTTCTCCCATAAAATTATATATTTTTCATGAATTTGCATGTAAAAAAATTAATACGCCACCACCAAATTCTCAACGCTAAAGGCCAGAGAAAAGAAAACCACAAAAACACAAAACCTCAACGAACAGTGTGTAGAAATACAAAGTCCCGTCAGTTTTGAATTGCATAATAATATTGTGATCCAGTGTAGGACTTGCAGATAATTCAAAACTATAAAATTGATCTTAAGATAAAAGTGGTGGACAGTAGTGCCGATCAAGTACTCGTTAGCTGATACTAGTCTCGAAAAACGCCCAAGTTTTAACGCTGATAATTGCTGAAATAATGGACTAAATGAGCCCTGTTATATGTCTTAAACGTGTTTAAAGCTCATACAACTGCAAAAGAGTGCATATACTTTTAGGACGGAAACCCGTATAATCCCTTTAAGCAAAAATCCGTTTGCGCTAAAAACGCATTTTTGTTTAAAAGCAGCCAATGGATAAGGTGAGCCAATGCGTCAATATATCAATTTGAAGCTCTCACTAATGCAGTTTGAATGCATATATGGTCGTTTCTTAATTCGCTGTCAAACATACGCTAGAGGAGAAAATAAGCCGGACCTTAGTGTGTACCATAATAACTGCGGGTCTCTGTACCTGTCCTGCCTCCAGACGTGATGTCCGGTACCTGTCCTATCTCCAGACGTGAGGCCCGATACCTGTCCTGTCTCCAGATCCAGTTCCCACTGAGTTAACCTGTTGGTATTCCATTTAATCGCGTGCGGAGCCCCTCTGCACGCCTCCGCAGCCGGAAAACTGCACCTAGTACTTAAACTGCAATTCCGCTCAATAGATGGCGCTGCGACCGGATGCCTTACAATCATTATGGCAAATGTGGAGAAACATATTTTTTTCTCTCCGTTTATTCATACACAGCAGACAATAAACATTACAATACCGACACAATACGTACTTTTTCTACTCTACTTATTTGTGTCGCCCGTCTGGCCAAGCCAGGACGGCACCAGTAACATCGGCAATACCGTCCCGGCTCCGGGGAGGTCTCGGGGTTACCGCCCCGGCCGGGGAGAGCTGTGGGATACCTCCCCGGCGCTCCAGACGGGCCGCGCCCCCGCCCACATCGTCTCGCGTTTACAATGCGTACAACCACGCGGGACGATGCCTTGCGCTCCGTGGCGGCGGATCTTCCACACAGCTCAACTTAGGACTCTCGGCCAATCAGAGGCCGAGTTTGTCCTAAGTTGCAGTCCCGACCCGTCCTGACCGACAGCCAATCAGCGTGCCGCATCGTCCTGAGTTGCGAATGCATCAAGCCCGTACCCAGAAACGCATTGCGCAGAGGAAAGGCCAGAAATCATTGCTATTTTATTTGTTTATTCATTTTATGTATTTGAACCGCGGAAAAAGCGCGAAGGGATTCATATATGGCGCATCTCATTCAAATATGGTAGAATCGGGCCTGTTCCCGTGGCGCCGTTAACTTCCTCCAAGTTGCTCCAGCTTGTAACTGTCCTATGTTATTCTGCATACAGTTGTAAGTTGAAGAGGAGGTTAGAGGCGCCACTTGAACAGGCCCATATCATAGCCTATTGTTGACATTCAAATATTCGTTGTTGCAATTGTAATTGTTGCTCCTCGGGATATCCTAGAATGGTTTATGCTCTTGTTGAAAGGCCAGTCCTGGCATTTCCAAGGTGGAACCACGGTAAATAGAATACTAGGTAGCGCCGAGTGCCGGCCTTCAACACAGACCCTATGGTGATCACTTTTTTCAGCTGTTTTGTTTAGGCTAAAAAGGTATTTAGACTATGGATATTTGAGTTAATTTATATTAACGTTCATATGTGAGACTTATATACAAAAAAGAAAGCAATTATAATTTAACTGTCTAATTATAAAAAGAAAAATGCAGGGTAGGGCATCTTCCAAATGACAGCGTTGTAGAAAATCCGAAGGTTTGAACTCAACTTTGAATGCATATCTGAAATTACAAGAAACTGACGACTGAAAAACACCTATTAGTCTCTGAAATTGAATTTGGGAAATATTCACTATCAGTTCTCCAATGTACAACACACCACAACAGCACACTCTCTTTGAACTGCAACCCATGTGATTTCAAAAACTAGAAATAGTCGGGTCGAGATAACTTCACATCTTGATCAAAATTTCAAGAGCTTTTAAATGATACAAAAGTTTATCCATAAATTTTGTCGAAACATAGTTAAATTTGCTCGAAAGCCTTAGGCTCTCGTTTGCAAATACTGGGCTGCATCTCTGAGTTTTGAAGAACCATAAATAGTCGGGTCGTGTAAATGAAAGCATTAAGTAGGTAATTCAAATAGTTTTATTTTGAGACACAAAAATCTTGGAAATTTTTGTTGCGCGCTTCAAAATTTGACTTTTAGGCTGTCATATTTCAAAGTTTACTGTATTGGCAAGCAGTGACGTGTTTCTTGAGTACTGCGCACACCGGAACCGTGAAAGTTGACCAATCAGCGACGGGAATTGTCGTTGCTGAATAAGCTGATTGACGCTGATAACACTGCACACGTTTGCAAAACATCGCCAGTGATCATCACTTCCCGAGTCCTCGCGCTGTTTGTTGAGTGTGCGGGTACGTAATTGTGATACAAATGTGCGTTTACGATACATTGTCAAATTTTAACAATGCTACAATGAGCTCATCATTTAACAGGCTTTTAAATGAAGCGAAATTCAGTCAAATAATTTCGAAGCATCAAGCTTATTTGCCTCCCAAAGCCAATGGTGTCATGTGCAAATATATTGACTTCCTTGCATATCCAGTTCAAGTTTGAAAACAAAACAGAGATAAAATTTGCAACCAGTATGATAAAAGCAGCAGTTACTCAAATGTTTGATGTACTTTCTCAGCATATCAAACTGGCAGTGATAAAGAAACATCCAAGCATCATGATGATCATATTGATAGTTAACGACTGTAGCCTCGGACACATCAAAACATCAGATGTTTCATGCTATTGAAATGTAGATACCAATGCACTAAAGTGCCAATACTTTATCAGTGTCTTAGTGCATCAGTATTATGTGAACACACTGATAGCATGCAAAAAAATGAGATTTGGACATCTTCACCCTATGTCAAAACACTGGTGGCGTATTGGGGTTTTAGGGCGCCACAACTCTTATGCGTCATAGTGTCAACTCTTATGCGTTCATAGTGAATTCATGATGTTAGTAGTGTTTCAGTGTTTAAAGGGAATGTTCACCTTTCTGAAAGTTGTCAAATATACATTGGTTGTAGTAGAAAATATGAAGTAAGTGCTGCTGAAAACCATTGTGATATTTTTTCACTCGCAAAGTCACTTAACGTTTACAAATAAAGTTTTTAGATTTGGGCAAATGACATCATTATATACCGCTGCTGATTGGCTGACAAAGTGGGATTGGCTGAAGAAGTGTGTTAGCCAATCAGCGGCTGCACCAGCCTGGATTCATTTTGCAAATAGTAAATTAAATTGCTTAAAAACTGTTAAGTTTTGGGGAAAATGACCTGAGTAATTTAGACATTTCAATAACAGCTCCAGATAATGGCTATCTCAATTTAAAACTAATACAAAGGTGAAACATTCCCTTTAAGTGTGTCAGCATCTTCTGCACCACATAGTAGAAGTCTGGCATTTTAAACATCCAACAATTGGACAGTGACAGCCGACAGGGGACAGAAGACAGTGATAGTTGGCAAGACATGTTTTTTATTCAAAATGTTGCATTTCAGACTTTAATGATTTGCACACTATTGTGATGCACTAATTGAATTATTTGTGCTAGCACTGAACATGTTCAAGTTCAGTCAGTCCTTCCATTGTATGCCTGTGTTGTATACAGACAGTACTGCTGAGTCCTAATATTTGCATGCTTGACAATATTTCTGATTTGTATGCATTGTTTTCGCAGATCTGGTGCATGTCCGAGACCAACACCGACCCGACGCCGGTGGAGGTGAAGACGCGCATCCGGCTGCTGCTGATGGGCGCGCCACCGGCAGTGGCAGCCGGCTCAAGAAGCCAGCCATCGGCCTCCGGCGCCTCTATCGCCATGGAGGAGAAGAATCCTGTGTACCTGAGCGCCAGCGTCCTGAAGGACCTCAGGGACGAGGGGGCGGTTACGGATGATCCGGACGACGACTTGCAGTCCAGCCAGCTCCTGCAAGATGCGCAGACCCACCAAGGACCGCCATCTGGTCACCCCGTGGCGGCCAGTCTGGAGTTCGGCCGGGAAGCTCTGGCGTACGTTGCTGGCTTCCTGGCGTACAAGTGTCGCTCCGTGGACAGCAGCCTTGGCACTGTGTCCGGCCAGTGTGCTCCCGGTCAAGCTAGTCCAAGAGCTCTGGGTGGATCGAGCGGCTGAACCGAGGAGCCTGGCTGTGCCGTCACTGCAGTGGCTAGAGCAGGTGGAGGCGTTTGAGTACTCCCGCATCGACGCTCGGGTGGTGCGAAAGTACGCCGTCACACGGACGCACATCCGCCTGAAATAGCTGCAAGGCAGCCTGAGGGAGTGCCGGGTGAATGAGCGCAACGCCAAGCGCATGCGCATGTATGCCCGGTCAGCAGTGTGAGGCACCCACCTGCCAAACTGCCTCGCCACCCTGCCGAGGACATGTTCGTTCGCTGGCCGAGGACATGTTCGTTCGCTGGCCGAGGACATGTTCGTTCGCTGGCCGAGGACATGTTCGTTCGCTGGCCGAGGACATGTTCGTTCGCTGGCCGAGGACCTGTTCGAGCTGCTGGCCTGCTACTTCCGGGTGAACTTCACGCCGCCGCCGGACAGCTCGCACGGCGTCACGCGACAGATGCGACATCCGGAGGTGCAGCCGCGCGCGCTACAGCTGGTGGCGGCTGTGCCGGCGCAGGCCGATCAGTGGACGCGCTCCCTGCTGGCCGAGTGTCTGCACCACGCGGCGCAGCGAGGCGGCGACCGACTGATGGCCGGCGCGGCGCCGCTGCTGGTGGTGCTCTGCGCCGGCGGCCGGGAGCTGGTGCTGGGTGAGGCGGTGCCGGCCCTACTTGGCCAGCTGGAGGCCGGCGCGGAGACTCGGCCGCCGAGCGGCTGGAGACGCTGAGCGCGCATGGCCGGCTGCTGGCGGACGGCGGCGCGGACGAGTCGCCGGCTGTGGAGCCCCTGCGGCCGCGGCTGGCTGCCGTGCTGCTGGCCGAGGTGGCCGGCGGAGACCGGCCTCTGCAAACGGCCGCGCTCTCCGTGCTCAGCTCCTGCCCCTGGCTGGTGGGCCAGGCGGAGGCGGACCACTGGCGGAGCATCTGGCCGGTCTGGACACGACTGAGGACGCCGCGGTCCGGGCGGCGGCGCTCACCTGTATCGGGGCCGCCACCGACCAGCACACCAATGCCGTGGTGACGGCTCTGGTGCAGCCGCTGCTGACCCAGCTCAACAGAGGTGCGGTGTCGCCGGAGAACTAGGCTGAGCGGCAGCTGGCGGCGGTGGCGGCCGGCGTGACCGGGCTGGAGGCGGCGCGCGCCACCCTGCCACTGGTGCGGCAGGTGCGCGTCAGCCGCGAGGAGGCCACCGCCACCGAGCGCGTGCTGGCCACGGTGACTGACATCGTGGAGCGGACGTCTTCTTTCTTAACGGAGACGGCGATCACGTGCTGAGCACGCTGGCTGAGCGGTGGCACGGCGTGCCGCTCTCCCACGCGGCGCCGTGGCAGCACACGCAGCTGACGGCGCTGCTGGCCGCCGCCCGGCCCAGCGTGACTGTGCCGCAGCAAGACATCGTCACCGTGATGCTCGCCAAGCTGGCGCTGAAGAAGCGGCGCCCGCTGACGGTGGCGCGCGCTGCCAAGGCGCTGGCCGTTGTGTTCAATAAGCAGCCCGATGCCAAGACCGACCATCTGCTCAAGAGGCTCACCAAGCCAATGCCAAGATACAAGATAATACCAAGATGGTCCACCGTGCGGCGGCCAGAGCCGCGCGAGCGCGCGCCACCGCAAGCTCGCCCCAATGCTGGTACCGTGCTTATGGGATCGCGCGTTCCGCCATCGGTGTCCGGCCGTCACCAGGCCGCGGCGGCGGCGGCCCGGTGCAGCACATGCGGAGCGACAGCGTGATGATGGCCCTGGCAGCCACCGCCACTAGCATTGTGTCGTCTACAAGACACACAGTCTATCGCCAATAACCCGAGCATTTGAGGTGCCCAAAAATTCCAAAGCGTAGTATGCGACATGTAGTTTGTCTTTGCGCAATAATAGATTGTGTGCTGCAGATAGTGGTGAGGTATGCTGTCTGAAAAAGATTGACATATCCGGTGATTTATCAAACTTGAATTTTACGTGTCGTGAGCGCATTGCTGGAGACGATGTTTGAGCTTGTATCTGTGCTGGCACGCACCATGTGCTTGTATTGTTATGTAGCAATCGACTCGATGTTTCCACGTGTATTTATGCTTCGTAAAAGCTGCTGATGTATTTGTCACTCACGGTTCCAACGTCTGAATAGCGGCGACTTATCACCGATATCGGTCATTCGTTTCGTTTCGTTTGGTTGATATTCGTTTGCGTCATTTGTGTGGGTATGCGCATATGCGTATGTTTTATTAGGATATAAGTGATTATTAGGATAGGTGGCAAATTAAATAGGTGACAAATAGTTGAAATAGGCGATGATGCGGCATGTAAATGCTTGATATGTAGTAGGCATGTTACTGTTACCATATGCCAGTATAAGATAGTATGTTCTGATTATGTTCCTACTTCCTATGCTGGTTATTTATTGTCCCTTTTCTTTACTGGCGTGCGTATCTTTGGCAAAACAAAATATGATGTCGATGACCTCTCGCCGACGCATGATGGAAATATACGGCAACGGCGAAATTATCTGGATTCTTTGCACCATTCCCAGAAGGTAGAAACTTCTGCAGGAAAAGCAGGACCTTTCTAACCGGGAAGTGACACGCTAACTGGTTGCATCAGCGAAGGCCAAACTAAAGTATGTGCTAGGAGAGAAATGAGAATATTGCAAAAGGTGTAATCTAATTATGAAGACTGTTCGGAGACTGCGGGTGGAATAGGACTTTCGTCGCAGTAATACGGGCCCATTCAGATGTCAAACTTAAACAAAATGGTAGGTACAGTGGCTGGACATTCCACTGTGGCATTCCTGCTTTGATATGTATTGCAACGAAAGTATCAAAATAATTTCGTAAAAGGTAAAAGGGACTAAATATGAATAGAGACTACAGACTCGAAAGCAAGGACGGTTTCATATAATCCGTGCGTGCATACTCATGAGTATGACATGACTCATGAGTATGACGTGACTCATGAGTATGACATGACTCATGAGTATGACATGACTCATGAGTATGACATGACTCATGAGTATGACATGACTCATGAGTATGACATGATTCATGAGTATGACATGACTCATGAGTATGACATGACTCATGAGTATGACATGACTCATGAGTATGACATGACTCATGAGTATGACATGACTCATGAGTATGACATGACTCATGAGTATGACATGACTCATGAGTATGACATGACTCATGAGTATGACATGACTCATGAGTATGACATGACTCATGAGTATGACATGACTCATGAGTATGACATGACTCATGAGATAAATAAATACTATATAATAAATAGTATTTATTTTGGTAAGAAGTTATTTGCACTTGTTGACTTTTTTCACAGAAAGAAATGCTAGCACAAGCCAAAAAAAATAATTTAACAACATAGTTTGAATAATGCTTCTTTAGCTATTATAATCAACAATAGTACTCAGGTCGTTAAGTACCGCCACTCGGTGGCTTGGGTGTCCACTAAATTTGCAGCTCTACTGCGGCGGCGCGCTCAATCCGATAAATAGTTTAACCGTACAACAGCTGATTGGAATTTGCGCGTGACGTCAGAGGTTGGCGCCCCCGTTAGGTAGCGCCGAGTGCCGGCCTTCAACACAGACCCTATGGTGATCACTTTTTTCAGCTGTTTTGTTTAGGCTAAAAAGGTATTTAGACTATGGATATTTGAGTTAATTTATATTAACGTTCATATGTGAGACTTATATACAAAAAAAGAAAGCAATTATAATTTAACTGTCTAAATATAAAAAGAAAAATGCAGGGTAGGGCATCTTCCAAATGACAGCGTTGTAGAAAATCCGAAGGTTTGAACTCAACTTTGAATGCATATCTGAAATTACAAGAAACTGACGACTGAAAAACACCTATTAGTCTCTGAAATTGAATTTGGGAAATATTCGCTATCAGTTCTCCAATGTACAACACACCACAACAGCACACTCTCTTTGAACTGCAACCCATGTGATTTCAAAAACTAGAAATAGTCGGGTCGAGATAACTTCACATCTTGATAAAAATTTCAAGAGCTTTTAAATGATACAAAAGTTTATCCATAAATTTTGTCGAAACATAGTTAAATTTGCTCGAAAGTCTTAGGCTCTCGTTTGCAAATACTGGGCTGCATCTCTGAGTTTTGAAGAACCATAAATAGTCGGGTCGTGTAAATGAAAGCATTAAGTAGGTAATTCAAATAGTTTTATTTTGAGACACAAAAATCTTGGACATTTTTGTTGCGCGCTTCAAAATTTGACTTTTAGGCTGTCATATTTCAAAGTTTACTGTATTGGCAAGCAGTGACGTGTTTCTTGAGTACTGCGCACACCGGAACCGTGAAAGTTGACCAATCAGCGACGGGAATTGTCGTTGCTGAATAAGCTGATTGACGCTGATAACACTGCACACGTTTGCAAAACATCGCCAGTGATCATCACTTCCCGAGTCCTCGCGCTGTGTGTTGAGTGTGCGGGTACGTAATTGTGATACAAATGTGCGTTTACGATACATTGTCAAATTTTAACAATGCTACAATGAGCTCATCATTTAACGGGCTTTTAAATGAAGCGAAATTCAGTCAAATAATTTCGAAGCATCAAGCTTATTTGCCTCCCAAAGCCAATGGTGTCATGTGCAAATATATTGACTTCCTTGCATATCCAGTTCAAGTTTGAAAACAAAACAGTGAGATAAAATTTGCAACCAGTATGATAAAAGCAGCAGTTACTCAAATGTTTGATGTACTTTCTCAGCATATCAAACTGGCAGTGATAAAGAAACATCCAAGCATCATGATGATCATATTGATAGTTAACGACTGTAGCCTCGGACACATCAAAACATCAGATGTTTCATGCTATTGAAATGTAGATACCAATGCACTAAAGTGCCAATACTTTATCAGTGTCTTAGTGCATCAGTATTATGTGCACACACTGATAGCATGCAAAAAAATGAGATTTGGACATCTTCACCCTATGTCAAAACACTGGTGGCGTATTGGTGTTTTAGGGCGCCACAACTCTTATGCGTCATAGTGTCAATTCTTATGCGTTCATAGTGACTTCATGATGTTAGTAGTGTTTCAGTGTTTAAAGGGAATGTTCACCTTTCTGAAAGTTGTCAAATATACATTGGTTGTAGTAGAAAATATGAAGTAAGTGCTGCTGAAAACCATTGTGATATTTTTCACTTGCAAAGTCACTTAACGTTTACAAATAAAGTTTTTAGATTTGGGCAAATTACATCATTATATACTGCTGCTGATTGGCTGACAAAGTGGGATTGGCTGAAGAAGTGTCTGTTAGCCAATCAGCGGCTGCACCAGCCTGGGTTCATTTTGCAAATGGTAAATTAAATTGCTTAAAAACTGTTAAGTTTTGGGGAAAATGACCTGAGTAATTTAGACATTTCAATAACAGCTCCAGATAATGGCTATCTCAATTTAAAACTAATACAAAGGTGAAACATTCCCTTTAAGTGTGTCAGCATCTTCTGCACCACATAGTAGAAGTCTGGCATTTTAAACATCCAACAATTGGACAGTGACAGCCGACAGGGGACAGAAGACAGTGATAGTTGGCAAGACATGTTTTTTATTCAAAATGTTGCATTTCAGACTTTAATGATTTGCACACTACTGTGATGCACTAATTGAATTATTTGTGCTAGCACTGAACATGTTCAAGTTCAGTCAGTCCTTCCATTGTATGCCTGTGTTGTATACAGACGGTACTGCTGAGTCCTAATATTTGCATGCTTGACACAATATTTCTGATTTGTATGCATTGTTTTCGCAGATCTGGTGCATGTCCGAGACCAACACCGACCCGACGCCGGTGGAGGTGAAGACGCGCATCCGGCTGCTGCTGATGGGCGCGTCACCGGCAGTGGCAGCCGGCTCAAGAAGCCAGCCATCGGCCTCCGGCGCCTCTATCGCCATGGAGGAGAAGAATCCTGTGTACCTGAGCGCCAGCGTCCTGAAGGACCTCAGGGACGAGGGGGCGGTTACGGATGATCCGGACGACGACTTGCAGTCCAGCCAGCTCCTGCAAGATGCGCAGACCCACCAAGGACCGCCATCTGGTCACCCCGTGGCGGCCAGTCTGGAGTTCGGCCGGGAAGCTCTGGCGTACGTTGCTGGCTTCCTGGCGTACAAGTGTCGCTCCGTGGACAGCAGCCTTGGCACTGTGTCCGGCCAGTGTGCTCCCGGTCAAGCTAGTCCAAGAGCTCTGGGTGGATCGAGCGGCTGAACCGAGGAGCCTGGCTGTGCCGTCACTGCAGTGGCTAGAGCAGGTGGAGGCGTTTGAGTACTCCCGCATCGACCCTCGGGTGGTGCGAAAGTACGCCGTCACACGGACGCACATCCGCCTGAAATGGCTGCAAGGCAGCCTGAGGGAGTGCCGGGTGAATGAGCGCAACGCCAAGCGCATGCGCATGTATGCCCGGTCAGCAGTGTGAGGCACCCACCTTCCAAACTGCCTCGCCACCCTGCCGAGGACATGTTTGTTCGCTGGCCGAGGACATGTTCGTTCGCTGGCCGAGGACCTGTTCGAGCTGCTGGCCTGCTACTTCCGGGTGAACTTCACGCCGCCGCCGGACAGCTCGCACGGCGTCACGCGACAGATGCTGGCCGACGCGCTGCACGACTGCCTGGCCGGCACCGGACAGTTCGCAGAGTTCTGCCTGCCGCTGGCGCTGTAGAAGCTCAACTCGGACCTGATGCAGGCCAAGCTGGACGCTGGCGCTGCTGCAACGCTGCTGCGGCGTCTACACTGGCGCCGCACCTGGCGCCGCTGCGGCTGGCGCTGGCCCGGGAGTGTCTGGCGGCGCGACATCCGGAGGTGCAGCCGCGCGCGCTACAGCTGGTGGCGGCTGTGCCGGCGCAGGCCGATCAGTGGACGCGCCCCCTGCTGGCCGAGTGTCTGCACCACGCGGCGCAGCGAGGCGGCGACCGACTGATGGCCGGCGCGGCGCCGCTGCTGGTGGTGCTCTGCGCCGGCGGCCGGGAGCTGGTGCTGGGTGAGGCGGTGCCGGCCCTACTTGGCCAGCTGGAGGCCGGCGCGGAGACTCGGCCGCCGAGCGGCTGGAGACGCTGAGCGCGCATGGCCGGCTGCTGGCGGACGGCGGCGCGGACGAGTCGCCGGCTGTGGAGCCCCTGCGGCCGCGGCTGGCTGCCGTGCTGCTGGCCGAGGTGGCCGGCGGAGACCGGCCTCTGCAAACGGCCGCGCTCTCCGTGCTCAGCTCCTGCCCCTGGCTGGTGGGCCAGGCGGAGGCGGACCACTGGCGGAGCATCTGGCCGGTCTGGACACGACTGAGGACGCCGCGGTCCGGGCGGCGGCGCTCACCTGTATCGGGGCCGCCACCGACCAGCACACCAATGCCGTGGTGACGGCTCTGGTGCAGCCGCTGCTGACCCAGCTCAACAGAGGTGCGGTGTCGCCGGAGAACTAGGCTGAGCGGCAGCTGGCGGCGGTGGCGGCCGGCGTGACCGGGCTGGAGGCGGCGCGCGCCACCCTGCCACTGGTGCGGCAGGTGCGCGTCAGCCGCGAGGAGGCCACCGCCACCGAGCGCGTGCTGGCCACGGTGACTGACATCGTGGAGCGGACGTCTTCTTTCTTAACGGAGACGGCGATCACGTGCTGAGCACGCTGGCTGAGCGGTGGCACGGCGTGCCGCTCTCCCACGCGGCGCCGTGGCAGCACACGCAGCTGACGGCGCTGCTGGCCGCCGCCCGGCCCAGCGTGACTGTGCCGCAGCAAGACATCGTCACCGTGATGCTCGCCAAGCTGGCGCTGAAGAAGCGGCGCCCGCTGACGGTGGCGCGCGCTGCCAAGGCGCTGGCCGTTGTGTTCAATAAGCAGCCCGATGCCAAGACCGACCATCTGCTCAAGAGGCTCACCAAGCCAATGCCAAGATACAAGATAATACCAAGATGGTCCACCGTGCGGCGGCCAGAGCCGCGCGAGCGCGCGCCACCGCAAGCTCGCCCCAATGCTGGTACCGTGCTTATGGGATCGCGCGTTCCGCCATCGGTGTCCGGCCGTCACCAGGCCGCGGCGGCGGCGGCCCGGTGCAGCACATGCGGAGCGACAGCGTGATGATGGCCCTGGCAGCCACCGCCACTAGCATTGTGTCGTCTACAAGACACACAGTCTATCGCCAATAACCCGAGCATTTGAGGTGCCCAAAAATTCCAAAGCGTAGTATGCGACATGTAGTTTGTCTTTGCGCAATAATAGATTGTGTGCTGCAGATAGTGGTGAGGTATGCTGTCTGAAAAAGATTGACATATCCGGTGATTTATCAAACTTGAATTTTACGTGTCGTGAGCGCATTGCTGGAGACGATGTTTGAGCTTGTATCTGTGCTGGCACGCACCATGTGCTTGTATTGTTATGTAGCAATCGACTCGATGTTTCCACGTGTATTTATGCTTCGTAAAAGCTGCTGATGTATTTGTCACTCACGGTTCCAACGTCTGAATAGCGGCGACTTATCACCGATATCGGTCATTCGTTTCGTTTCGTTTGGTTGATATTCGTTTGCGTCATTTGTGTGGGTATGCGCATATGCGTATGTTTTATTAGGATATAAGTGATTATTAGGATAGGTGGCAAATTAAATAGGTGACAAATAGTTGAAATAGGCGATGATGCGGCATGTAAATGCTTGATATGTAGTAGGCATGTTACTGTTAGCATATGCCAGTATAAGATAGTATGTTCTGATTATGTTCCTACTTCCTATGCTGGTTATTTATTGTCCCTTTTTTTTACTGGCGTGCGTATCTTTGGCAAAACAAAATATGATGTCGATAACCTCTCGCCGACGCATGATGGAAATATACGGCAACGGCGAAATTATCTGGATTCTTTGCACCATTCCCAGACGGTAGAAACTTCTGCAGGAAAAGCAGGACCTTTCTAACCGGGAAGTGACACGCTAACTGGTTGCATCAGCGAAGGCCAAACTAAAGTATGTGCTTGGAGAGAAATGAGAATATTGCAAAAGGTGTAATCTAATTATGAAGACTGTTCGGGGACTGCGGGTGGAATAGGACTTTCGTCGCAGTAATACGGGCCCATTCAGATGTCAAACTTAAACAAAATGGTAGGTACAGTGGCTGGACATTCCACTGTGGCATTCCTGCTTTGATATGTATTGCAACGAAAGTATCAAAATAATTTCGTAAAAGGTAAAAGGGACTAAATATGAATAGAGACTACAGACTCGAAAGCAAGGACGGTTTCATATAATCCGTGCGTGCATACTCATGAGCATGACTCATGAGTATGACATGACTCATGAGTATGACGTGACTCATGAGTATGACATGACTCATGAGTATGACATGACTCATGAATATGACATGACTCATGAGTATGACATGACTCATGAGTATGACATGACTCATGAGTATGACATGACTCATGAGATAAATAAATACTATATAATAAATAGTATTTATTTTGGTAAGAAGTTATTTGCACTTGTTGACTTTTTTCACAGAAAGAAATGCTAGCACAAGCCCCCCCAAAAAATTAACAACATAGTTTGAATAATGCTTCTTTAGCTATTATAATCAACAATAGTACTCAGGTCGTTAAATACCGCCACTCGGTGGCCTGGGTGTCCACTAAATTTGCAGCTCTACTGCGGCGGCGCGCTCAATCCGATAAATAGTTTAACCGTACAACAGCTGATTGGAATTTGCGCGTGACGTCAGAGGTTGGCGCCCCCGTGGTTCCACTAGTATTCTATTTACCGTGGGTGGAACAAACCTTTTTGGGTTGAGGTGGACGCAAGTAGCGTAAGTGTCAGAGGTATTCTATCACAGGAAACAACTGCTTGGACGTCTCTTGAAACCAGCTTTGAGTCACTTTGCAAAGCTCTTGTTGAAAGGCCAGTCCTGGCGTATCGAAGGTGGAACAAACCTTTCTGGGTTGAGGTGGACGCAAGCAGCATGAGTGTCAGAGGTATTCTATCACAGGAAATAACTGCTTGGACTTCTGTGCATGTAGCTTTATTGCTTGTTATGCAACATTTCTTATGCTCCCAGCAGCACACCACAGGACATGCAGACGTGCAGACATGAGCAGTAGCATGAGCAGCTACAAACACCAGCATGTGCATGGACCCCACATGTGGATTTTTTGTTTGTTTGTTAGTCTGAATGGTTTTGGATGGATGGATTTCTGAGGTCAGGCCCTGCGCCAAGCATAGCTTGTTGCGCAGGCCCTGACCCCACCACCTGATCAAGCAATTCCTGGTGTCTGCAGAATTTGGAAGAGAAAATTGTATGTGCCTGACATACCTGGACACGGTCCGCCCTGCCCTCTGATGTCACCTGACCTTGAGTGCAGCCGCTGCCACCGGCCCACAGGCCATTCCCAGTTGGGCAAATAGCAAGCGCTGAAGCGACCCAAACCCGGGCTGCCACTACTGGGTGAGGTCAGAAGTCCAGCACTCTCCCAACTGAGCTACACGGGGCGAACATTAATAATTAACATTACATTACAGATAACCATGCCACTGTGATGTAATTGACTAGAGCTTATGAATGACTTCAGCTTTGGTTTATTGTGGTCCAGTCACAAGTGTTGCAACATTGGCATGGCACCATGGCTAGAAAAGTGCTGGCCATTGCCATCAACAGGAAGATGCTGGCAGCCTTGGCCTCCATCACCCTGATGATGCAGCTAGCTAGACTCAAGAGTCTATGGCCTCATAGCCCCATTGTTTACATTACAATATTCAGTATTGTTGTTGCTCCTCTGGAAGGGTGCTGTTATTCTAAAATTCAGATATATTATTAATTAATAACACTGATAATAATTGAATGTACCACCTTTGTTTCCTTATTCCTTAATTGTACCAAAGTATACCTATGCAGGTAGGTATGTTAGGCCAAGGTGGGCTTTCACTGCTGCTGGTCACCATGACCTTGGCACCTTGAGGCACCCTAAAGCCCTAATCATCATCATGACCTTGGCACCATCTAGGTTTATAATAATATTGGGGATTATGAGACTAGTGCAGGAATGTCATCACTGTAGGCGCCAGTTTATTGCATTTATTGGGATGCACATTGAACTATCCCAGTGATGTGATTGGCTGGAGCTTATGAGTGACTTCAGCTTTGCCAGCCTCCACTGAGCTGCAGCCACGAGGTAGCACCTCCCAGCGGCACCAACCAGCCTCCACCGAGCTGCAGCCACGAGCCAGCACCTCCCAGTGGTACCAACCAGCCTACACCGAGCTGCAGTCACGAGCCAGCACCTCTCAGCGGCACCAATCATCCTCCACCGAGCTGCAGCCACAAGCCAGCACCTCCCAGCGGTACCAACCAGCCTCCAACGAGCTGCAGCCACGAGCCAGCACCTCCCAGCGGCACCAACCAGCCTCCACTGAGCTGCAGCCACGAGCCAGCGCCTCCCAGCGGTCTGTCCTACTGCGTGTGCGCGTGCGCGCCTGTATGTGTGTGTGTGTGTGCGCGTGTGTGCGTGTGCGTGTGCGCGCGCGTGCGTGTGTGTTTGCGCGCGCGTGCCTGTGTATGTGTGTGTGTGTGCGTGCGCGCGCCTGTATGTGCGTGTGTGTGTGCGCGCGCGTGCGTTTGCTCGTGTGTGCGTGCGTTTGCGCGCGCATGCCTGTGTGCATTTGCGCGCGCATGCCTGTGTGCGTTTGCGCGCGCATGCCTGTGTGCGTGTGCGTGCGTGCGTGTGCGTGTGCGTGCGTGTGTGTGCGTGTGCGCGCGCGTGTGTGCGTGTGCGCGCGCGTGTGTGCGCGCGCGTGTGTGCGTGCGCGCGCGTGTGTGCGTGTGTGCGTTTGCTCGTGTGTGTGCGTGCGTACGTGCGTGTGAGCGTGCTCGCGCGTGCGTGTGCGCGCCGGTATGTGCGTGTACGTGTGTGTGCGTGCGAGTGTGTGTGTGTGTGTGTGTGTGTGTGTGTGTGTGTGTGTGTGTGTGTGTGTGTGTGTGTGTGTGTGTGTGTGTGTGTGTGTGTGTGTGTGTGTGCGTGCGTGCGTGCGTGCGTGCGTGCGTGCGTGCGTGCGTGCGTGCGTGTGTGTGTGCGTGCGTGCGTGCGTGCGTGCGTGCGTGCGTGCGTGCGTGCGTGCGTGCGTGCGTGCGTGTGTGTGTGCGCGCGTGGGTGGGTGGGTGTGCGCGTGCGTGTGCGTTCGCGCGCGCGTGCGTGTGTGCGTTCGCGCGCGCGTGCGTGTGTGCGTTCGCGCGCGCCTGTGTGTGCGCGTGTGCGTGCGCCTGTATGTGCGTGTGCGTGTGCCTGTGAGTTTGCTCGTGCGTGTGCGTGTGTGTTTGCGCGCGCGTGCCTGTGTATGCGTGTATGTGTGTGGTGTGTGTGCGTGCGTGCGTGCGTGCGTGTGCGCGCCTGTATGTGCGTGTGTGTGTGTGCGCGCGCTTGCGTTTGCTCGTGTGTGTGTGAGTGCGTGTGTGCGTTTGCGTGCGCGTGCCTGTGTGTGTGTGTTTGCGTACGTGCGTGTGCGCGCCTGTATGTTGTGTGTGTGCGCGCGTCTGTGCGTGCGCGCGCACGTGTGTTCGTGTGCGTTTGCTCGCGCGTGTGTGTATGTGCGTGCGTGCGTGTGCGCGCATGTATGTGCGCGTGCGCGCGTCTGTGCGTGTGCGCGCGTGTGTGCGTTTGCTCGCGTGTGTATGTGTGTGCGTGCGTGCGTACATGCATGCGTGCGTGCGTGTGCGCGCCGGTATGTGCGTGTGTGCGTGCGTGTGCGTGCGTGCGCGTTTGTGCGTGTGTGCGTTTGCGCGCGCGTGCGTGTGCGTGTGTGTGTGCGCGCGTGCGTGTGTGCGCGTGCGTGTGTGCGTTCGCGCGCGCGTGCCTGTGTGTGCGTGCGTGCGTGTGTGTGCGTGCGCCTGTATGTGCGTGTGCGTTTGCTCGTGCGTGTGTTTGCGCGCGCGTGCCTGTGTGTGCGTGCGTGCGTGCGTGTGCGCGCCTGTATGTGCGTGTGTGCGTGTGTGCGCGCGCGGTTGCGTTTGCTCGTGTGTGTGTGTGTGTGTACGTGCGTGTGTGTGTACGTGCGTGTGTGCGTTTGCGCGCGCGTGCCTGTGTGTGCGTGTGTGTGCGTGCGTGCGTGTGCGCGCCTGTATGTTGCTGCGTGTGTGCGCGTGTGTGTGCGCGCGCGTGTGTGTGCCTGTGCGCGCGTGTGTGTGTGCGTGTGCGTTTGCTCGCGCGTGTGTGTATGTGCGTGTGCGCGCATGTATGTGCGCGTGTGTGCGTGTGCGCGCGTGTGTGCGTGTGCGCGTGTGCGCGCGTGTGTGCGTATGCGTTTGATCGCGCGTGCGTGCGTGCTCGCGCCGGTATGTGCGTGTGTATGCGCGCGCGCGTGTGTATGTGTGGGTGTGTGTGCATGTGCATGCGTGCGTTTGCGCGCGCGTGCCTGTGTGTGCGCGTGCGTGCGCCTGTATGTGCGTGTGTTTGTGCGCGCGTGCGCGTGTGTGCGCCCCTGTATATGCGTGTGTGCGCGTGTGTGTGCGTGCGTGTGTGCGTGCGTGCGTGCGTGCGTGCGTGCGTACGTGTGTGCGTGATTTTTTTTTATCGTGCTTTGAGTTCCTGTCCCAATTTGATTTCATAGCACCTATCACCATTTCTTGCATAGTTCACTAACAATTCTTGGCCGACAAAAGCGTTAGCCCCTTAGAGAGTATATGAATGAACTTAATTAAATCAACATGTTGTGTGACTTTCCAGGTTACAGAATATAGCTAGGACGGTCCATGACAGCATATGATATCCAAACGGTCAGCGCGCTCCTTTGCTTTTAGGACAATTTTCTTGCTTTTTCGTTTCAGGCGGAGCACGCGGACCGACAGAGGGTGGGTATACCTGCCAGCCCAGCTGCTCAGTGGCACCACCAGCACCACCATCCGTGAGCTGTTTGAGGACGAAGAGGAGGCGGCAAAGGCCATCGAGATCCTCGACCAAGGTTTCGACACCATCAACTCCCGCCGACAGGCCTCTCCGCTGCGCCCTCGGAGTCGACCAGTACTAGGAGCGGCAGCAGCGTGCGCTGGAGCGACTCCGCCAGCTGCTCCAGACGGCGCGGTTCGGCGGCAAGACCATGCCCTGCCAGCAGGGGTGGTGGTGTCCATCCGCGCCACGCTCGCGCTGTTCGACGAGATGCGGCGGGTGACGGGATTTTCGTTTCTCCTTACGGCGCGCCTGAACCAGGATGCCCTGGAATCTTACTTCAGTATCATTCGGGCGCGCTTCGGGAGTAACGTGAACCCGTCAGCTCCCCCAGCGCGTGCGGCTGCTGTTGATCAGCGCGGCACCCGCCGTTGCCTGGAGCACGGTGGTCCAACTGGTGTGCGCCGCTCCCTCTGCCTTCCTGCTCGCTGCCCGGCCGCAGGACGCTGACGAGCCGGACAGTGTGAGCATCGCGGTCGTAGCCCGCGTCTGCGAGCGAGTGGAGGCGGCGCAGTAGCCAATGGAGGCGGAGGCGCTCTCACTGCCGAGCGACCGCGCCTTGCGGAAGCGGAGGAAGTTTGCCCGAGGGGCTGCTGTAGCGCGGCGCGGTGGCTTGTGGACTGTCATGCTGCTCGCGAAGTCCGCAACTGCTGCAGGTGCCCGCCGCGCTGCTGTCGGCAGCCTCCAAGGGGCCATGGCCCCTCAGGGATACCCTCGGTCGGCCTGAGGAGACCCTCGGTGGTCCTGAGGAGGCCCCCGGTCGGCCTGAGGCGCCTTCAGTCATGTCCGTGAAGTTAGTCAGCGTCAGATTCTGTTTTCTGCGTCGGCCTCATATTTTTACGCCATTTGGTCCTAAGGTCAGATCGAACCTGTTTCCAAAAATCAGGTCTGTTTTGACCTTACAGGTCTCATTCAAGGTCAAATTCAAGCTCCAAAGACGGGGAACGCTATAGCGCCCAAAGTTACCGTCCGACTGCGCCAAACATGTTCCAAACGAATCCATGTGCCCAGTTCCAGGATGACAATAATTTTCAGAGTTTTGCTCCGTGAACTTGAAGTAAAATTCAAGGTCAATGGACGGGGAACGCTCTAGCGCCCACAGTTACCGTCCGATGAGGCCAAACATGGTCTGAAACGATTAAGCGTGCCCAGTTCCAGGACGGCAAGGATTTTCAGAGTTGATCTCCGTGACCTTCAAGGTCAAATGCAAGGTCAAAGGACGTGATAGTCGGCATCAGATTCAGTTTTCAGCGTCGGGCACATATTTTTACGCCATTTGGAACTAAGGTCAGATAGAATCTCCTGTTTCCTAAATTCATGTCTATTTTGACCTTGCAGGTCTTCTTCAAGGCGAAATTCAAGCTGAAAGGACGTGGAGCGCTGTAGCGCCCCAATTTAACGTCCGATCGGGCCAACAATGATCTCAAACGATTCAGCGTGCCCAGTTCCAGAACAGCAAGAATTTTCAGAGTTGATCTCCGTGACCTTCAAGGTCAAATGCTAGGTTAAAGGACGGGAGCGTCAGCGTCAGACTCCGTGTTCAGCGTCGGGCAAAATTTTGTACGACATTACGACTACGCTCGACTAAGCTCAGATCAAACCTCCTGTTGAAAAGAATCAGGTCCATTTGCACCTTACTGGTTTCCTTCAAAGTCAAATTCAACGTCAAACGGCGGTGAACGCTGTAGCGCCCTAAGTTTCCGACCGATCGGGCCAAAAATGGTCTCAGACGATTATGCGAGCCCAGTTCCAGGACAAGCATTTTCAAAATTGATCTCCGCGCTTCAAGGTCAAATTCAAGGTCAAAAGACGGGAGCGTCAGCATCAGTTTCAGTTTTCAGCGACGGGCATATATTTTTACGCTATTTGATCCTAAGGTCAGATCGAACCTCCTGCTTTCAAAAATCAGGTATATTTTGACCTTACTGCAAGGTCAAATTCAAGCTCAAAGGACGTGAAACGCTGTAGCGCCCCAATTTACTGTGCGATCGGGCCACAAATGATCTCAAACGATTCAGCGTGCCCAGCTCCAGGACAACAATTTTCAGAGTTGATGTCCGTGACCTTCAAGGTCAAATGTAAGGTCAAAGGACCGGAGTGTCAGCATCAGATTCAGTTTCAAGCGTCGGGCACATATTTTTACGCCATTTGGCCCTAAGGTCAGATATAACCCCTGTTGCTAAAAAAAATCAGGTCTCCTTCAAGGTCAAATTCAAGCTCAAAGGACGGGAAACGCTGAAGCGCCCCAATTTACCGTCCGATCGGGTCAAAAATGGTCTCAAACGATTCAGCGTGCCCAGTTCTAGGACGACAAGAATTTTCAGAATATATCTCTGTGACCTTCAAGGTCAAATTCAAGGTCAAAAGACGGGAGCGTCAGCATCAGATTCAGTTTTCAGCGTCGGGCATATATTTTTACGCTATTTGATCCTAAGGTCAGATCGAACCGCCTGTTTCCAAAAATCAAGTCTATTTTGACCTTACAGGTCTCCTTCAAGGTCAAATTCAAGCTCAAAGGACGGGGAACGCTGAAGCGCCCCAATTTACCGTGCGATCGAGTAAAAAATGTTCTCAAACGATTCAGCGTGCCCAGTTCTAGGACGACAAGAATTTTCAGAATATATCTCCGTGACCTTCAAGGTCAAATTCAAGGTCAAAAGACGGGAGCGTCAGCATCAGATTCAGTTTTCAGCGTCGGGCATATATTTTTACGCTATTTGATCCTAAGGTCAGATCGAACCGCCTGTTTCCAAAAATCAGGTCTATTGTGACCTTACAGGTCACCTTCATGCTCAAATTCAATCTCAAATGACGTGGAACGCTGAAGCGCCATAATTTACCGTCCGAACGGGCCAAAAATGATCGCAAACGATTCAGCGTACCCAGTTCCAGGACGGCAAGAATTTTCAAAGTTGATCTCCGTGACCTTCAAGGTCAAATGCAAGGTCAAAGTTCGGGAGCGTCAGCGTCAGACTCCGTGTTCAGCGTCGGGCACAGCTTTTTTCGCCATTTGGTCCTAAGGTCAGATCGAACCTTCTGTTTAAAAAAAATCAGGTCCATTTTGACCTTACTGGTCTGCTTCAAGGTCAAATTCAACGTAAAACGACGGTGAACGTTGTAGCGCCCCAAATTTCTGTCCGATCGGGCCAACATGGTCTCAAACGATTAAGCGTGCCCAGTTAAATTTTATGGATGTTAAGAATTTTCAGAGTTGTGCTCCGTGACCTTGAAGGTCAAAGGACGGGGAACGCTGTAACGCCCCAAATTACCGTCCAATCGGGCCACAAATGGTCTCAAACGATTCAGCGTGCCCAGTTCCAGGATGACAATAATTTTCAGAGTTGTGCTTCGTGAGCTTGAAGGTCAAATGCAAGGTCAAAGGACGGGAGCGTCAGCATCAGGTTCAGCTTTCAGCGTCGGGCATATATTTTTAAGCCATTTGGTCCCAAGTTCAAATCGAACCACCTGTTTCCAAAAATCAGGTCTATGTTGACCTTACAGGTCTCCTTCAAAGTCAAATTCAAGCTCAAAGGACGTGGAACGATGTAGCGCCCCAATTTACCGTCTGATCGGGCCAAAAATGATCTCAAACGATTCTGCGTGCCTAGTTCCAGGACGGCAATAATTTTCAGAGTTGATCTTCGTGACGTTCAAGGTCAAATGGAAGGTCAAAGGACGGGAGCGTCAGACTCCGTGTCATGCCGACTCAGACAGCGTCGGGGACAAATTTTTACGACATTTCGTCCTAAGGTCAGATCAAACCTCCTGTTTAAAAAAAAAAAAAAAAAAAACTTCAATGTCACTGAGCACAACTCTAAAAATTCTTAACATCCTGGAACTGGGCATGCTTAATCGTTTGAGACCATTTTTTGCTCGATCGGACGGTAACTTCCGGCGCTACAGCGTTCACCGTCGTTTTACGTTTAATTTGACCTTGAAAGAGACCAGTAAGATCAAAATGGACCTGATTTTTTTCAACAGGTTTGATCTGACCTTAGGAGTTAGGACCAAATGTCCTAAAAAAAAATGCCCGGCATTGAACACGGAGTCTGACGCTGACGCTCCCGTCCTTTGACCTTTAATTTCACCCTGAAGGTCACGGAGTTCATCTCCGAACATTCTTGTCATCCTGGAACTGGGCACGCTGAATAGTTTGAGACCATTTTTGGCCAGATCGGACGGTAACTTGGGCGCTACAGCGTTACCCGTCCTTTGACCTTGAATTTGATCTTGAAGGAGACCTGTAAGGTCAAAATAGACCTCAATTCTGGAAACCGGAGGTTCTATCTGACCTTACGACCAAACTTCGTAAAAATATGTGCCCGACGCTGAAAACTAAATCTGATGCTGACAATCCCGTCCTTTGACATTGCATTTGACCTTGAAGGCTACGGAGATAAACTCTGAAAATCCTTGCAGTCGTGGAACTGGGCACGCTGAATCGTTTGAGATCATGTGTGGCCCGATCGGACAGTAAATTGCGGCGCTACAGCCGTCAACGTCCTTTGAGCTTGAATTTGACGGAAGAGGCCTGTAAGGTCAAAATAGACCTGATTTTTGAAAACAGGAGGTTCGATCTGACCTTAGGATCAAATAGCGTAAAAATGTATGCCTGATGCTGAAAACTGAATCTGATGCTGACGCTCCCGTCTTTTGACCTTGAATTTGACCTGGAAGGTCGCGGAGATCAATTATGAAAATACTTGGCATCCTGGAACTGGGCACGCTTAATCATCTGAGGCCATTTATGGCCCGATCGGACGGTAATTTGGGGCGCTGCAGCGTTCACCGTCGTTTGACGTTGAATTTGGCCTTGAAGGAGACCATTAAGGACAAAATGGGTCTGATTTTTTTTTTAAACAGGTTTGATCTGACCTTAGGACAAAATGTCGTAAAATTTGTGCCCGACGCTGTCTGAGTCGGCATGACACGGAGTCTGACGCTCCCGTCATTTGACCTTCCATTTGACCTTGAACGTCACGAAGATCAACTCTGAAAATTCTTGCCGACCTGGAACTAGGCACGCAGAATCGTTTGAGATCATTTTTGGCCCGATCGGACGGTAAATTGGGGCGCTACATCGTTCCACGTCCTTTGAGCTTGAATTTGACTTTGAAGGAGACCTGAAGGTCAAAATATACCTGATTTTTGGAAAGAGGAAGTTCTATCTGATGTTAGGACTAAATGGTCTAAAAATATGTGCCCTACGCTGAAAACTAAATCTGAATCTGACACTCCTATCCTTTGACCTTGAACGTCACCGAGATAAATTCTGAAAATCATTGTCATCCTGGAACTGACACGCTGAATCGTTGGATATCATTTTTGTCGCTATCGGACGGTAACTTTAATCGCTACAGCGTTTCCCGTCCTTTGACCTTGAATTTGATCTTGAAGGAGACATGTAAGGTCAAAATAGACCTCAATTCTGGAAACAGGAGGTTCTATCTGACCTTACGACCAAACAGCGTAAAAATATGTGCCCGACGCTGAAAACTAAATCTGATGCTGACAATCCCGTCCTTTGACCTTGCATTTGACCTTGAAGGCTACGGAGATAAACTCTGAAAATCCTTGCCGTCGTGGAACTGGGCACGCTGAATCGTTTGAGATCATTTGTGGCCCGATCGGACAGTAAATTGGGGCGCTACAGCCGTCGATGTCCTTTGAGCTTGAATTTGACGTTGAAAGAGGCCTGTAAGGTCAAAATAGACCTGATTTTTGAAAACAGGAGGTTCGATCTGACCTTAGGATCAAATAGCGTAAAAATGTATGCCTGACGCTGACAACTGAATTTGATGCTGACGCTCCCGTCTTTTGACCTTGAATTTGACCTGGAAGGTCGCGGAGATCAATTATGAAAATACTTGGCATCCTGGAACTGGGCACGCTTAATCATCTGAGACCATTTATGACCCGATCGGACGGTAACTTGGGGCGCTACAGCGTTCACCGTCGTTTGACGTTGAATTTGACCTTGAAGGAGACCAGTAAGGACAAAATGGGTCTGATTTTTTTTTAAAAACAGGAGGGAGGTTTGATCTGACCTTAGGACGAAATGTCGTAAAAATTTGTGCCCGACGCTGTCTGAGTCGGCATGACACGGAGTCTGACGCTCCCGTCCTTTGACCTTCCATTTGACCTTGAACGTCACGAAGATCAACTCTGAAAATTATTGCCGTCCTGGAACTAGGCACGCAGAATCGTTTGAGATCATTTTTGGCCCGATCAGACGGTAAATTGGGGCGCTACTTCGTTCCACATCCTTTGAGCTTGAATTTGACTTTGAAGGAGACCTGTAAGGTCAACATAGACCTGATTTTTGGAAACAGGTGGTTCGATTTGAACTTGGGACCAAATGGCTTAAAAATATATGCCCGACGCTGAAAGCTGAACCTGATGCTGACGCTCCCGTCCTTTGACCTTGCATTTGACCTTGAAGGTCACAAAGATCAACTCTGAAAATGCTTGACCGTCCTGGAACTGGGCACGCTGAATCGTTTGAGATCATTTTTTTGTTTGATCGGACGGTAAATGTGGGCGCTATAGCGTTCCACGTCCTTTGACCTTGAATTTGGCCTTGAAGGTGACCTGTCAGGTCAAAATAAACCCGATTTTTGGAAACAGGCGGTTCGATCTGACCTTGGGACCAAATGGCTTAAAAATATATGCCCGACGCTGAAAACTGAACCTGATGCTGACGCTCCCGTCCTTTGACCTTGCATTTGATCTTGAAGGTCACAAATATCAACTCTGAAAATTATTGACGTCCTGGAACTGGGCACGCTGAATCGTTTGAGACCATTTTTGGCCCGATCGGACGGTAAATTGAGGCGCTACAGCGTTCAACATCATTTGAGCTTGCATTTGAACTTGAAGGAGACCTGTAAGGTCAAAATAGACCTGATTTTTGGAAAGAGGAAGTTCTATCTGATGTTAGGACCAAATGGTGTAAAAATATGTGCCCTACGCTGAAAACTAAATCTGATTCTGACACTCCCGTCCTTTGATCTTGAATTTGACCTTGAACGTCACGGAGATAAATTCTGAAAATCATTGTCATCCTGGAACTGGGCACGCTGAATCGTTTGAGATCATTTGCGGCCCGATCGGACAGTAAATTGGGGCGCTACAGCCGTCGACGTCCATTGAGCTTGAATTTGACGTTGAAAGAGGCCTGTAAGGTCAAAATAGACCTGATTTTTGGAAACAGGCGGTTCGATCTGACCTTAGGATCGAATAGCGTAAAAATATATGCCCGACGCTGACAACTGAGTCTGATGCTGACGCTCCCGTCTTTTGACCTTGAATTTGACCTTGATGGTCACGGGGATATATTCTGAAAATTCTTGTCGTCCTAGAACTGGGCACGCTTAATCGTTTGAGACCATTTTTGATCCGATCGGACGGTAAATTGGGGCGCTTCAGCGTTCCCCGTCCTTTGAGCTTGAATTTGACCTTGAAGGAGACCTGATCTTTTAGCAACAGGAGTTATATCTGACCTTAGGACCAAATGGCGTAAAAATATGTGCCCGACGCTGAAAACTGAATCTGATGCTGACACTCCGGTCTTTTGACCTTGCATTTGGCCTTGAAGGTCACGGACATCAACTCTGAAAATTGTTGTCCTGAAACTGGGCACGCTGAATCGTTTGAGATCATTTGTGGCCCGATCGCAGAGTAAATTGGGGCGCTACAGCGTTTCACGTCCTTTGAGCTTGAATTTGACGTTGAAAGAGACCTGTAAGGTCAAAATATACATGATTTTTGAAAACAGGAGGTTCAATCTGACCTTAGGATCAAATAGCGTAAAAATATATGCCCGTCGCTGAAAACTGAATCTGATGCTGACGCTCCCGTCTTTTGACCTTGAATTTGACCTTGCAGCGCGGAGATCAATTCTGAAAATTCTTGTTGTCCTGGAACTGGGCTCGCTTAATCGTCTGACACCATTTTTGGCCCGATCGGTAACTTAGGGCGCTACAGCGTTCACCGTCGTTTGACGTTGAGTTTGACTTTGAAGGAGACCAGTAAGGTGCAAATGGACCTGATTCTTTTCAACAGGTTTGATCTGAGCTTAGGACCAAATGTCGTACAAAATTTTGCCCGACGCTGAACACGGAGTCTGACGCTGACGCTCCCGTCCTTTAACCTAGCATTTGACCTTGAAGGTCACGGAGATCAACTCTGAAAATTCTTGCCGTTCTGGAACTGGGCACGCTAAATCGTTTGAGATCATGGTTGGCCCGATCGGACGCTAAATTGGGGCGCTACAGCGCTCCACGTCCTTTCAGCTTGAATTTCGCCTTGAAGAAGACCTGTAAGGTCAAAATAGACATGATTTTTGGAAACAGGAGATTATATCTGACCTTAGGACCAAATAGCGTAAAAATATGTGCCCGACGCTGAAAACTGAATCTGATGCCGACTATCACGTCCTTTGACCTTGCATTCGACTTTGAAGGTCACGGAGATCAACTCTGAAAATTCTTGCCGTCCTGGAACTGGGCACGCTTAATCGTTTCAGACCATTTTTGGCCTCATCGGACGGTAACTTTGGGCGCTACAGCGTTCCCCGTCCATTGACCTTGAATTTTACCTCAAGTTCACGGAACACAACTATGGAAATTATTGTCAACCTGGAACTGGGCACATGGATTCGTTTGGAACATGTTTGGCGCAGTCGGACGGTAACTTTGGGTGCTATAGCGTTCCCCGTCTTTGGAGCTTGAATTTGACCTTGAATGAGACCTGTAAGGTCAAAACAGACCTGATTTTTGGAAACAGGTTCGATCTGACCTTAGGACCAAATGGCGTAAAAATATGAGGCCGGCGCAGAAAACAGAATCTGACGCTGACTAACTTCACGGACATGACTGAAGGCGCCTTAGGCTGACCGGGGGCCTCCTCAGGACCACCGAGGGTCTCCTCAGGCCGACCGAGGGTATCCCTGAGGGGCCATGGCCCCTTGCCCCCCCCCCCCTCCCGGGGTCAGACTAGCCTAGTATATCAGCACGCGGACTAAGTGACACATGGCTGAGTACCGCTGATTACATACATGACAATGCGAGCGTTTTCCCCACAGGTTTTATTGCAAAGTTACACTTTATGCTTTACAAATATATAATCTTGTCATGGTTTAACACTTCACAAGAGATCCGGGGACAGGGGATACAAAGCACAAACATCGCCGCCGCTAGCAAAGTCGCAGCAGCAAAACACAGCCGCCACCTCCGCCGGAAACACCGTCACTTGCGCCCGTCAAGCCTCGCCAGTCGCCAGTCTCCCAGCCGCCAGCCGGGCGACGGGACCAGCAGCAGGCCCATCTTCTCTGCGTCCACGCACAGCCAATACAGCGCCTCGAGCGCTAGCTGCGTGACGCCGCGCAACAGAGTCTGCTCCGGCGCCTTCCTCGAGCCACGCGGCGCACGAGCATGGCCACCAGATTCACCGCCGAAACCACCGCCGTTTCCACCCAGTTGCAGCCGAAGGGGAGATGTGCAAGTCTGATCCGCCGCCTGCTGAGGGGAATGGTGACCTGCTGGAGATGGCGACGGCTGGAGATGAGATTGATTCTGACAATGCCATACCTGAAAAGGGGAAAAAATGTGATCAGTACTGGGCTTTTCTGAGGTTGTCAGATTTCGTAGTACTACTCAAATCTGAGCTAGTTTTCTTAGAAGACCAACAATACCTTCTGCCCTTCATGGAATTGAACTTCTCTCCGGAAGCATGAATCTAAAGGAAATGTGTGGAAACAGGTAATGTTTGGGGAGAGTTAACAGCAAGTAAACAGGAAAGCATGGACGGATTTGGAATTTATTAGAGAACGGGGGAAAATAACAAAAAAAGTATAAAGACAGCAAATTTGCATCACAACATTTGTTGAACAGCATGACAAGGATATCTCATGAGACAAAACAACCTCAAACTCAGATACAAAACATACAATTTGTAACACATCAAACATGACACATTTATATCACAACACATACCAATCTGAGTGATCAATCAAGCCTATTTCCTACATAGAGAAGACACACAAACATCACAGTCTGGACTTAATGGGTACTCAAACTCAGATATGCTGCCATTAAAAAGGTGCATTGTCCTATGCAAACAATAATTGTGTATTTAAGTTTGCAAGATAACATGTTAGTGAACACATGAGCACTGACACACAATTTGGAGTGGGGGCGGGGGCAACCAGTGTTTGCTCCCCCCCTCCCCATGCTCACCAATGTTAAAATACTGCTGATATGGGGGCAGATTGCTCCTGGGTCATGCCGGGGGGGGGGGGGGGGGGGCGGCGGCAGTGTTGATGCCTCTGAGACTATGCTATTTTGAGTTGGAACCCCCGAGTGAATATTTTTCTTCTTCTTTAGATAGAACCATGTCATTAGCATGGAAGATGAGAAACAACATTCGTACAAAATATATATTTTTTTAAATATAAATGTTATGTATAGACCTAAATTAATATATTCCTAGCCTTGACTTCAAGAAATGCAGTAAATACATAGTGCCTTTCATCTCAACATAATCATAGCCAATTGTGTATGGAGTGCACAATGAATCACTGCTGTTGTGTTGACTCCATAGAGATGAGCCAAGGAAATTGACATGTGCATACATTAGATGGCTGTACAGATTCCAGTGAAAATTTGCCAAGATGGTTGCTTATCCATGGAAAGCCATATACACTAATAATGTGCCTGCACATATCCATCAAAACATACTAAGTTGCCAAAGGTAGTTCTTAGCTGAACAATTGCAGAATTGTAGTGTTATTTTATTTTTAGTAAATGTTAACCAGAGCATTGTTAAAATATTTTAAAACAGAAGCAACTTTCTGCTCATTACATATAATAATTAAGCAACAATGTCTAAAAGATACTTTTGGCCATGGGACATCATTAGTAAGTCGAGTCTATTAATGCTGGCCAATGGCCAAAATATATGTTAGTGTTTTGACTAATTTCCATTCGTAATGAGCAAATAGCTCTTTTCTCTTGATAACAACTCCAACTTGGCTAGGAATACATGCTTTGGATCCAAAGACGAATCCCAGAACGGGTGTTTGGGGGTCAAATCTAAAAAAGTCTCACACAATTCTGAAAACTAATCGGATTTTGCTTGCTAATTTGATTGATAGCTGATTTAAAACAAACTTTTCTAAGTAAAAGTTTCTTATATTTTCTTCTATATCAGGAAATTTGTTAATTTTGCATTGATTTCAGGCGGTTTGGGGTGAGCATGGCCCCTTTGCCCGCCACCCCCTGGATCCGCCCATGTTTGGAGCAGTACTTATTACTCAGGCGGCCTAGCCATTAATACCATTAGTCATTGGTGGCAATTTGTAAGATCTCTCAGTGTAGCTTCTCAAAACACATTCAAGGCATTCCAGCCTTGGCGATTGTGGCGCATTGATGACTGTTGTGACTGTTATGTGATTGGTTGAATCTGGTGCACTGAATTAATTTCAGGTCAAATGCTGACGTGTCAGGAGATGGCTGATAGAATTTGATGCTGTCTCACACAATTCTGAAACCTGATCAGATTTTGATTGCTTATGCATTGATAGCTGATTTAAACACCTCTCAAAACAAGTTCTTTGGGCTGCTCAATCATCCAGTATAGCCTACCATTGCCATCTTATACCACTTCCGTCATGACTTAACAAAGGCTTATTATCTAGCAATGGTGAATCAAGGTTGTGCACATAATTATACACCACATAACCTAGCAGTCGTGGCGCCATTGCCTAAATCACCATAATGATTGTAGTGTCCGCCAGAATTGCCATGAGCATGAGCATGTTAGCATGAAGGCATTCCTGTTTTTGGCAGCCTTGACGATTGTGGCGCATGGATGACGAGTTATGACTGTTATGTGATTGGTTGAATCTGGTGCACTGAATTAATCTCAGGTCAAACGCTGACGTGTCAGGAGATGGTTGAACAAACTTGAGGCTGCACGTCAAGCTAGATGCTGAGAACTAACAATATAATTATGTAGTAAGGAAGAAGCTTTTACAAGAGGTTGGCCAAGACACTACATAATTTAGTGGCAACAACGATGAGATCGTGTCTCATCAAAATCTCATCCTCATCGCCACTAAATTATGTAGTGTCTTGGCCAGCTCTTGTAAAAGCTTCTTCCTCACTACATAATTATATTGTTAGTAGAATTCCCATCAAAATGAGTTAACAAAACCAGCAGCATCTCAGCTTGACGTGCACCCTCGTGTTCTATTAGTCATCTCCTGACGTCATTGTTTGACCCAATATTAAAGGGACTGTCCCACCTTTTCTGAAAGTTGTTGAATCACACTTAATTGTATGTCTACATGTCAGGCGAGGTCAGCTGAACATGTTCAGGATTTTTTTCTTCTCCAAAAACAAATTGCTTATCTTGGAAGATCTTTTAGTTTTAAGCGAAAAGTTGGGTTGGTGACGTCATATGAATTTGTTAAATAACGTCCATTCAAAAACCACTCTTCAGACGCTGCCAAATACTGGATTTTTAATGCTATGAGCAATGCATAGGTGCTATTGTGCCTTAGTATTGTTTTAATCACCAGTTACATGAAGTCCTGTCTATTTGTGACCAGAGATTGAACCTTTACCCTATTACCAAAATTATGATCCTGATCCATGGCGACTCATGATAGTCACTCTTGCTCTAACCAAAAGCTTTGACAAATACTTTGGGCTGTATGAGACATAGGCTGGTGGATATGGTGCATTTATCATTTAAGTAGTCAAGAAGATTGGTGAAGTACTTATGTCAAAGTAATAGGTAATGAGAATGACATAGAACATCAGTAAGATCAGTTACAAACAGGGCAAAATACTCACATCTTTCAGGCTGTACATGGAAAGAGTTGACGACTCTACCTTTTTCTCTTATTCTTCCACATCGTGCATGACCCCTTAGTAACAAACAATGGTAAACTAAACTGAAACATGAATCGTATAAATACAATATCCCTGCATAGCCTTGGATAATATTATGCATCCCCAGTCTTCTGGGAATCAAAAGTAACTTGCGACCGACCTCTGGCCTCCGATACCAAAAAAGAGTATCTAGGGCTTTGCAAAAAAGCGGTGCCCTGGAGCGCAGCGCTATTTCTCGCGGCTTCAAACAGCGTTATTTATAAATATGGCGCACTTCTCTGAGTCATAATCGCCGCAGTTGAACTTCTATGAGAATGAGAAGCGTCCTTCTTGCGTCCGATGCGTTATTCTGCTGTCGTTGTTTCACCCTCGTTCCTTTTTTGCTCGCCACCGTTATAATAACCGTTTCCGTCCTAATGACGAATAGACGAATGTCCTTGCGTTCTTTATCTTTATAATAATGGCCTCAGGACGTTTTTTCTAAATTTATTTTGAGACCAGACTTTCGACTAAAGCTCACCAGTTCGGTGATAGCTCCTGCGATAGAACTTTCAGATCCATCTAAGAAAATAATCGTATCGTCTGCATATTGGCTTATTCTTATCTCGTGGTCTGGCGCTATTTGTATTCCGGTCAGGAGGTTGGACTTCATTATTTGTTCTGTTAGCACAGAGACAGCCAAATTAAATAGATATCCTGAGGCAGGATCCCCCTGTCTTATTCCTCGATGAAGATTTATCTTTTTACCTAGATATCCGTTAAGCAATATACGCGAGTAATTTGTAGTATTCAAATATAAATGGTTTATCAGTTGTAGCATTTTAGGCCCAAAGTTTAATTCACCGATTACTACTCGAATATAGGACCAGGCGACTGATTCAAATGCCGCTTCAAAGTCAGCAGCTATAATGGTTCCTGGTTTCTCGTTCTCTTTAGTCCAATGTATTATATCATACACGAGCCTAGTGTTTTCGCCTATAAAACGTCCAGATGTATATGCTGTTTGTGCTGGGTTGATAAGTTTTGTCATCACACTTTTCATCCTATTAGAGATGACAGTAGATATTATTTTGTAATCGGTGTTAAGCAGCGTGATAGGCCTCCATCCTTTGTATGTGTACGGGGACTTCCCTTTCTTGGGAATTAATGTGATTATGCCTGCTTGATGCGACTGTAGTCCAACACCTTCAGAGAGGGAAGTTCTGAACGCTCGGTACAGAAATGGTCCTATCCCTAACCAGAAGTTGCGAAAGAACTCTACTGGGAATCCATTTGAGCCAGGCGTTTTTCCTTTCTTCATTGCATTTAGAGTTTGTGTTAATTCTGACATAGAAATATCCGCGTCAAGTTGAAGTTGGTCCTCCTGGCTAAGCCTATCTCTCACGTGATTGCTTATAAATGAACGATCTGGAGTTATGTTATCACAAATATTATACTTATTTTGCATAATGTCCGAGAAATTTGCAATGATTTCTTCCGTTTTAGAAATCAATTTATCGCCGTCCTTAAAATATTCAATGCACTTTTTATTCAAATTCCTCTTCTCCAATGATAAAAAGTATTTAGGACTTCGTTCTCCCTGCTCGTGCCATGACACTCGAGAACGAACAATGAGTCGCTCTATGATCGGACGTCTCAATTCTTCAAGTCTGTCTTTGAGTGTATCTACGTACTCGGCATCACGCTGAAGACCCGATGCTCCTAACTTTGTTTCCACCTCTGATATTTCTGACATCAATTTCGTTTCTGCAGCACGTGAGCGCTTTGCCTTTTGTTTTGAATATTTTACCGTTTCGCCTCTAAGCATCATAATGAGTGTTTCATAAAAGGCGCAATCGCTTATCGTTAACCGAATTGACCTGTACAATTTATAATCACTATAAGCTTTGTCGGTATACACGGGAACTGCGTATTGCTTTGAGAAACAGATTCAATGTATATTCTAACTTTATGAAAATCACTGCGGGTATCAAACAGCATACGGATAATTCGAAAATGATATTTTCAAAAAACTTAAACAAATTATTCATGTCAAAATGACGAAAAAATGGCAAAAGTGTCTCTAAAAAGAGGCAGGTTGACCCCTCCATATTTTATTTTAAAAAATGGCAAAAAAATCAGGTAAGCTTGTAATGATATCTAAATGCTGCCGGCCAACAGGAATTGCGCGATCGGGTGGTAGGGTCAGGGCCTGCGCAACAAGCTCTGCTTAGCGCGGGTCCTGGCCTCGGAAATCCATCCATACAAAACATTCGGACTAAATTTAAAAAAAAAAAAAAATGACATAGCGCATGCTATTTTCACTATTAATTTGAAATCTGTTTTGCATGACCTGGCCTACTGTACACGGCACTAACAAACCCAGCCCGAGGTCAGGATTAGGCCGGAGAGGGATGAGGCGCCAAACCCGGCACACGAGTCGAGTTGCGCCAGTTGTGGATAAACGTGATGCGGGCCGGGAAGCGGCCACTTGAGTTTTGCATGTATCCCTGATTGAAAACTTATGTTTGTTGTTGCGGTAACCTATGATGGGCTTATGCTGGCTATAAGGGTTTTATCTTGACGTATGGGTAGTTGGGAATCGTAGATGCAATCGCTGACAAACAAAGCAACCAGCAAACATTCCCGTCATAGCCTCGGGTAAAAATCGGTAAAAATAAAGTATCGTTGAACAGTAGCGTAGATAAACCCATCTGAAACGAAACATTCCCTGTCCCTGACGTGATAAGACAATCATTTAGCAATTAGATGATCCACAGGTTTTCCTCTCTCTCCCTCTCGCTCTCGCTCTCGCTCCTCTCCTCTCTCTCTCTCTCTCTCTCTCTCTCTCTCTCTCTCTCTCTCTCTCTCTCTCTCTCTCTCTCTCTCTCTCTCTCTCTCTCTCTCTCTCTCTCTCTCTCTCTCTCTCTCTCTCTCGCTCTCTCTCTCTCTGAAATAATAGTTAGAAATAGATAGTTAGAAATAATAAAAAAAATAGTTAGAAATGGATCAATCGAAAAATGATCTACTCTTTCTTCCACAGAGGTAGAATTATACCATTTTGAATGAAAATGCAATGATTTGCCTATGCAAATCATTTTATACTTTGTGCGTTACTTTATAAGAAACAAATGATGTTATAGCTTTGTGGACGAGCGCGACAAAATTCGCAGTTTGTGGCCGAGACGAAGTCGAGGCCTCAAACTGTGAATTTTAGAGCGCGAATCCTCAAAGCGATTTAGTGTGCTGCTGCAGCACGCAATATATACAAATCAAGTCCAGTAAGGCGCCGTAGTTGGCGATGAACGAGCGAGCGCGAAGGAAATGTATGGGGAATTTCAACTCGATCGGGCAAGTAGTTTCGAGATACAAAAAAGGGTGCGCAGGTGCAGAGGCACCCACCCCTGACTTGTGGAAAGGCGGCGGCTGAGAGGTCCGTAACCACACACCAAATTCGAACACAATCGGCTCAGCCGTTCCTGAGATACAGAATAGGGGTGTGCACGTGCGCACATGCAGAGGTACCCCCTCCCCCCTAACTTGTGGGAAACTGGCGGATGAGAGGCCCCTAACCACACACCAAATTTGAACACAATCGGCTCAGCCGTTCCTGAGATATAGAGTAGCGGTGTGCACGTGGAACGTGCAGAGCCACCCCACCCCTGAGTTGTGTGAAAGTGGCGGCTGAGGGGTCCTTAACCACACACGAAATTTTCACGTAATCTGCCCAGCCGTTGCGGAGTTATTGCGAGAAAACAATTTTCAACACCCCTCACGCGGCACGCGCCACGCGCAGTGGTAGTCACCCACATGAGTCGGCGCTGGTCTCAAACAGGGTAGGTTAGATGGGGCTGCTCAGCAAAGAAGTCCGCTTGTCAATCGGACGTGCGGTTGCAGAGATATGAGCTTCTCAAAAGCGTCGTCACGGGTCGGGTCGGGTCGGGCCGGGCCGCTCATAATCATATTTTTCCCCATACACCACGGAAGAACGAACGAGCGCATCCAGAAACTCCAGGTCACGTGACCTACTGACCATAAACTCCAGTTTGTGGACTCACCACCACAAATAAATATGTTTTAAGCTTTTTCACAAAAGCACGTGAGTCAATGGTGAACAAACTTCAGCTGTTCACTAATCACTATTCCACTATTCGCTCTCGGTCATTATTACTATTACTATTCATATTACTACACTACACTATTACTGCTAAACGAAGAACGATTATGTGGATATGTAAGTATTGCAACGCCGAGTGACAGTAATGGACATTTTGGTATCGAACTCTGACAAAAAAAATGGTCTGAAGCAAGGTAATGCAGAGCTCCGATGAATGCTCACAAGCATCAAGCACATAACAATGAACATACCAATTTTTAGATCGCCAACATGTCCACGCGTATTATTTCGCACAACAATCGGAACCATTGAAATATTTGTGTCATGAAAAAATACATAACCTAGGTGTTATTCATCAGTGATCCCTAGGCCAGTTACTCATTAGGGTGGCACTTATTTTTCAACTTGCGAATTTCGAACTGCTCATTTGCATGCTAGTTCGTATGGATGCAAAACTATAAATATGAAATTTCAGCCAGATCGGATAATATTTAGACCTCGCGCCATGACCCTGAAGTTGTGCCTATTGACGCCTATTGGCAGGGTAAATACCAAAGTATGTCTTCTTGTGCAATTGCGCTGAAAATGCTCACTCAGGTCATCTGTAGTCCCTTTTGCTTGCAGTACAAACTACAAATGTGCATCAATCAGAGGAAGAAATGCGGAAATGGCAAAACATACGAGCATATTTGACTGTCATAATGACTAACAACGATGGCCAGTATGAAGAAAAACAGCTAACTCGCATAACGCGCATATCAGTAGCATGTGAGTAGTTGCCTAAGCCACCCATTGCTGCCTACTTCATTGGATGCTCGAGGCGGTGCCGCTCCACAACCTGGAAGAGGAACTGGCGCTGTTCCTCATCCGTCGTGAGGGCCAGGTTGAATTGCTGCATTAGCGCCACTCCCCGCTCTGCCCGGTCGTTCGTCATGTTCAGACTGGGGGGATCATTGGCCGTGAAGGGCTTGAAGTTTGCCGTCTCAATCAACTTCCATTGCTGTTCTTTATATTGGTCTTTATATTGACATTGTTGTTTTGGTAATGTATAATTTCTGATGAAGATCTGTGATCGAAATATTAATATAACGTTTTTTGGTACTATTATATTTTAATTTCGAGGAAGAGGTCATAAATGATTAAACTAATTATAACTCCCATTGCTGCTGAAAACGCTGAAAGATGACGATATGAGCCCATTGGATGTCCCCATCGTCTCCACGAACGCCTTGTCCGCCACCATCTCCAGCATGCGATGGCGGCAGGCCAAGTTAAGAAGCTGTCGCCCGAGGGCATCCTCGATGAGTACGCAGGCGCCAGTGTGCTGACCGGAGTTGGCCGCCGTCGTGTCCAACGATAGACCGATGACTCGGTCGCCCAGGTCCCAGTCTCGCAGGGCGTCAACGACTGCGTCCACCTGTGCACGGCCAGTTCCTGTACCCAATCTTGGGACAGCAAGGAGCTTGTCCACTCCTTCTCCGGAGACGATGATGGCGATCCGGTCCACTTTGTCACCGCCTTGGTCCTTCAAAATCTTGCCGTCCCAGTGAACCACTAGTGGGACAGTAGGCGAGAACTTCACTCGAATCTCCTCCACCATATCCTTTCGGACCTTGAGACGAGCCCGCCGAATTGACTCCCGGTTCAGCACCAGTTATCCAGAATTGTGACCCAAGCTGGCCGCCGTCGCGGTCACGACTTGAACAGCAGCCCGATTGCTGACCTTGGTCCTGTCGAGAGCTGACGCGAGCTGACGCGAGCTGACGCGAGCTGACGCGAGCTGACGCGAGCTGACGCGAGCTGACGCGAGCTGAGGGCTCACTGTAGCTGAGTAGCTCGTCTCTTGCGGAAGTTCGGGACGCTAGGTGTGGAGGGCCCTGCCGCTCGCCGGACGGGGGAAGAGGAGCTGCTGCTTGAATAATGAGTGTCGTCAGACTCTTCGAGCTCCACTGTTGCCGTGGCCTCGGCGGCGTACCGCGCGGCCTTTTCCTTTCGATCGGCCTGGGACTTGGATGAGGCGACCTTCCGCGCCCCCCAAGTCGACAAGCTTCCGGTCCCCGCCAGCCATGCTTCCTAGACGGCCCTTATCCCGCTCCAGAGGTCATCAAAGGTCAAAAAGGCTATTTAGGGCAAAACAGTTTTTCGCAAGCAACTTTTTACCTAATACAGATCAGGCAATTATTTTGACGCCATCGTGTTCGTCTCGTCAAAGCGCTTAGAATCAATTAAGAATAATATTCATGTTGACCAGTTAATGTCAACTTATAAATTTGACCTCAGGTGGAGACCCAAGTAGGTCATGTTGCATATTAGGAGACGTGTCTTGACAAGACAAACACATTGATACCGGTTTCACTTCTCTATCTTCGTTCTGTCGGAGAGTTATTGACAAACATGTGTTGGTAAATTGGGGGAGGTCACGAAATTGACCCGACCTTAGGTCACTGATATACAAATCCAAGACAAACAAATTGTAGGCACCTATAACCTTATCAAGTCCTGCAAATTTGAAACCCATCGGTCTAAAACTGTGGCTGTGGTACGACCGCAAACTTTTGGAGGTGAGATCACCACGTGACCTGGTCATTCTTTTAAAAAAAAAACGAGCCGTGGCTCGTTTTTTTATATCAGAATGGCCTCAAAACCCGGCGCGGGAGATGTTTAGCGTCAAAACAGCGCCTCGGAAATGCAGCAGCAAAGTCAAATAATATGCAGGTATTTTACACACTGTCCAAACATAACACATTTCCAGTCCTGAGGCCATTCTTTTAAAAAACAATCGAGCCAGCGCACACTGTTGCTATTTGGTTTCAGAGCTGCCAAACCCCCCTTTTGGCTGGATCAAATTTTGAGTTACAATGTACTTTTTCTCAGAGAAATGTCCATGGGCCCAGGAATCAGCAGCCATATTGACTAAAACGTGTTTCGTATAGGTTTGTTGATGTCTTTAACTCACGGGTTCTGAAAAGTTCATGAACAAGGCCTATGGACCAATGAGTTTGCCGATTTTGGAGCTTGTCTAATGTGTGTTGTTTATCACCAAAATATATAATTTTTGGCATGAAATGAAAGCCCACTTCATGTTCTTTCATGTGAGGATGAATTCTGAAGGGGAAAAATTGTCCTTCATAGAAAACAAACAAAATATATTTTGCGCCTTTATTGCTGACAAACAATAATAATGTCATTTTTGACAATCTCGGAAAATGAATGCTAAAGACTGCTACGGTTAAGAGCATATAGAACACCTTCATACATGTGTTCTTAATGCATATCTACAATATGCCACTTTTTGCCCGGTTCATATTTATGACAAATTTGGTAAAGCGTTACCAGCCGCGCGGGGCATGGCTCGGCCGCTGCACCCGCCACCATAGGCGGCGGAAAGGGGGGGGGGGGGAGGGGGGCACCGGTGCACCCCCCCTTGAATTTAACAGGGGACACTCATATCAAAGTGCCCCCTCCCCCTAAATTTGGTATGGCCAAGGTTCATAGGGAGTTAGGTCTAATTATCAAATTTATGGAAACACATTTGTATAATGCCGTGATTATTTACGAGCTTGATAATGCAGGCCTGGCATTTCCGTTGAATAGACCAGACGTTGCGTCAATATCATGCAGTGGTTTTAGTGTACGACGGAAACCGCGCTAATACACATAATACGCAGCTTATACTTAACCCACGCCCCGCTGAGGGGGGGGGGGGGCGTGGGCCTCCTGGATTTGCTCAATAACTTGAACATTATGAGATATTAACGTAAAACTTACAGTACCTTTTGCTACATCAATTACAAGTCTTCTAAAAAATCAATGAAATTGATATAGTACATTGGGAGACAATGACGTTTTAATGACGTCATGTCATGCAATTTTTGGTGGAAAAGCGACAAATGTTTGAAAAACCGTAGAAAATCGAGTTTTGATGAAAATTACAAATACAAAACGACAAAAGAAAGGGAATTGCATTTGCTTTAAAATGGCTATCTCGGATTGTTTGAAATTTTGGGTTTTTGACTAAAAGAATGCCAACATTTGGTTTTTGTTTCGGGAAAATTTCCCAAAGATCTTTTTTTTTATAAAGATATTACAAAAACCGAATACACATTAAAGAAACAAATATGGAAGGTATCCAAACCAAATTTCAAAGCAATATCTTTATTTTTGACTGACTTATGGCTCCCTAAGTACCAGTAAGGCGCCGTAGTTGGCGATGAACGAGCGAGCGCTTAGGAAATGTATGGGGAATTTCAACTCGATCGGGCAAGTATTTACTGAGATACAAAAAAGGGTGCGCACGTGCAGAGGCACCCCCCCTCGACTTGTGGGAAAGTGGGGGCTGAGAGGTCCCTAACCACACACCAAATTTGAACACAATCGGCTCAGCCATTCCTGAGATAAAGAATAGGGGTGTGCACGTGCGCACGTACAAAGACACCCCACCCCTGACTTGTGGAAAGGCGGCGGCTGAGAGGTCCCTAACCACGTGCCAAATTCGAACACAATCGGCTCAGCAGTTCCTGAGATACAAAATAGGGGTGTGCACGTGCGCACGTGCGCACATGCAGAGGCACCCCACACATGACGTATGGGCAACTGGCGGCTGAGAGGTCCCTAACCAAACACCAAATTTGAACACAATCGGCTCAGTCGTTGCAGAGTTTTTGCGAGAAAACACTTTTCAACACCCCTCACGCGGCACGCGGCACGCGGCACGCGGCACGCGGCACGCGGCACGCGGCACGCGGCACGCGGCACGCGCAGTGGTAGTCACCCACATGAGTCAGCACCGGTCTCAACCAGGGTAGATTGGATGGGGGTTGCTCAGCAAAGAATTCCGCTTATTACAGGGAAATAATGACCTTTTTCCACTAAAATGGAGTTAGCACTTGAAATCGCCAGACGAGATCAAAATATATTGTAAATTCATCACATTTTGCATGAAAACTTTCCTACCGAAAGATATTTCAAGTTAAAGTTGATAAGCGTTCCACACTTTTAACGACCGGTACTTGCACTATTTCTGACCTTTTGTCAAGTACTTTTGGTCCTCATCAAACTGCGGGCTTTTCCCGTATTATTTTTTTACGCAATGGAGTGGAAAATATATTGTGCGTTCTGCTTGTTGTGATTATATGCCCGGCGATCTTCTAAAACTAACAGCGATTGGAAAAAGTGGCAATAAAATCGGAAGCTCATCGATGCACATCAACGCGGCATAGTTAGTGGTTGCGACCCTCAATTTTTGCAATTCGATTCATTTGTTTTCAACATTAGGAGTTGTGTATAGTTTGTCTGTGGCTGTATATAACACTATGCTTTATTTTATCATGAAAAATAATAATTTTTCCCAAAAAAACTAACGAACAATAACACAAAACTGGCAATTAAATCAGAAGCTCATCGATGCACATCGACGGCGACCTATTTAGCGTCGGCGATTTGTTTACAAAGTCATTGTCATGCTTCTCGGCGCACTTAACCATCTCGGCGCACTTGGCGAGTTGTTCCTGATTAGTATACCCAAGTCCCGTAGCAGGCTTTGTTAATGACGTCATTGGTGCCATTCTTGTGTAGCGTTGCAAAATATATCTGATTTCGAGTTGAAAGCTAATTAAAGACTTATTCAAATGATTGTTTTTAAGTTTGAATTTTCTTGTTAATCATTATTAAAGGTATTTTATCACTGTATTTCATAGTAGTTGACACTTCAGAAACTTGTGACGTAATAATATTGTATCCAATATGCATTTCCCTCACCTTTTGCCATTGTGGCGCAGTGCCGAGTGCTTTGCGAATACTAGCTTGCCTGGGGTTCAATTCATTCCGCTCTTATTTTATTCGAGTTGGTATAGTTTGCATGTTGTTGTTATTCATGACTTATACTGATAGTCAGTCATGCATCACGGATGCTTCACGGATTGCTTCACGGATCATTGCGCTGCTCGAACGCACGCTAGTAGCGCTTTCGTTCTCCATGGCAACCAGGCGTGAGCCAATGAAAAGCCAGAACGTATTCCCTTTCTGGCTTTTGATTGGCTGACGCCTGGTTGCCATGGAGAACGAAAGCGCTACTAGCGGGTGTCCGAGCAGCGCTCAGTTTGATCGGAAATGTCACAGAGGCTCCACAAATGCCGCACTCGATGTTAACAATGGTAGGGAAGGACGAATTTGTCAATGACCTTCATGATGTACACAAGGTACTTGTTTTGTATTTCTTCCAAACTTACAACTTTGAATTTGGCAATAATTTTATTTAATTCTTAAATTTAAATAAAATAATTTTAAAAATATAACTGGAGCCTAAGAAATTGTTGCTAACAAAATCAAAAGGTCATTATTTCCCTTTAAGCGGACGTGTGGTTGCAGAGATATGAGCTTCTCAAAAGCGTCGCCACGCGCCAGGCCGGGCCGCTCATAATCAGATTGTTCCCATATACCACGGAAGGACGAGCGAGCGCTTTGCGCTCGCTCGTAATAAGTAACTCATGACGTCATTTTTTGGCCATTGCTGGCGAAATTTACGGAAAATTACGAAAATGTGCTTTTGGATGTATGTTAGGAGAATTTTTGAGACTTGCATGCCATATAAAATGCAACCAATGAATGGTTACCAAATGACTAATCCCAGCGACTTTTATGGTAGACTCCCGTTTTTCCACAACCTAGGTCCGCCATTGACAAAACTTCTTTTCAATATTGACTGATGTGCAAGCTCAAATCCTTTCGATTGTGGCCTTTTTTGTCAATATAGAACCCGCACTTTGGAAGTTATTAGGTTATGACCGCTCTGACATCAAATGGCAACAGTGTGCAGCGGGTTGATTTTGTTTTATAAGAATGGCCTCTGGTCTGGTGACCTGACCCGAGATAACACGAAGTCAAGAATTGCACATAATGTGGGTAGTAGATTTCCGAACAGGTATGCAAAAAACCTTAGGGGTGGGCGGATTTGGCCCCCGCCCGCCGCCCCCCCCCCCCCTCCAGGGCGTGTGACTGAAAAAGCACCTGCCAAATAACAGCTTGATTGATCAAAAAACGTAAAAGTTACCGCAAGATTGGTGAAGTCGACTTCCCTGACCGCACTTGCGGTAACTTTAACGCTTTTTATCAATCAAGTTGTGCTTTGGCAGGCACATACCTACCTAATCCGAAAACATGCTCAATGGCTCACCTTCTTCACAACTTTAAGGTCATGGCGCAAGGTCAAAATATTATCCGATCTGGCTGAAATTTCAGATTGAAAGTTTCCTCATCCATACAAACTACCAGGCAAATGAGAAGTTCGAAATTCGAAAGTTGAAAATTCACTCCTATGCTAAGTGCCACCCTAAGTTAACCCGCGCACTGCAGGGTTGTGTTGATTTCCGCCCCCCACCCCCCTCAGGTTTTTCAAAGATAGCGAAAACCCGGCGGCGCTGCGCGCCGCCGGGTTTTCGCACACCTGTCAGGACATCAATTGCGCACACTTTGGGAAAAAAATAACCTAGGGTCAACTCAGGCCAGGTCACCAGACCAGGTCAAGTGACCCCACCTCCAAAAATGTTTGCAGTTGTGCCAAAGGCAGAGTTGTTCACCGATCAGTTTGAAACTTACAGGATGTCATGAGGGCATACGTACTTACAATTCGTATATCTCGGAATTTTGATATCGGTGACCTAAGGTCAGGTCAATTTCGTAACCTCCCAATAATAAGTAAATGGGGAAATATACAAATGCTAAGGATATGCATGATATTAGTCCAATTACTTCTGGATCATGTTATTATAGGATATTCTTGATGATCCAAGTGTAAGTTGTGTTCAGTGACCCCTATTGGGTCATTTAAGGTCATGCGAGGTCACCATCTCTTTTTTGCAAATAACTCCCGACCTAATGAAGATAGAGAAGTAAAACAGACATCAGTGTGTTTGTCTCGTCAAGACACGTCTTCCCATATGCAACATGCCCTACTTGGGTCACCACTTGACCTTGACCTGGTCAAATTTTTAAGTTAACTTAACAAGGTCACCATGTATATCATGCAAAGCGCCTTGACAAGATAAACACAATGAAGTAAACAGTTTTCCGTTATCTTTATTACATAAAAAGTTAATAGCGGAAAACGATTTAGCAAAAAAACGTATTTTCCCCCTTTTTTGACCTCTGGAGCCTCAAATATTGACCTGAGATCAAATTTGAGGACACCTTAGCGATTACAAATTGCACTGGCTGGCGTTTGCTTTTTCCGTTTGTTTCTAACTAGCATAGTTTCTGAGATATATGGGAATTTCTGGAGCGATGTCCTAAAACAGGAAAAAACTGGAAAACTTGACCTTTGATGACATCTGGTGACCTCAATTTCGACCTGACCTAAAACAATACTGAAATACTTTCGATAGAACATGTATTAATCTATCAAATGCCGTTTTCCGCTTCTCGCTACGTAGCGTAGTTTTCGAGATCTCAGGGGGGGGGGCGGAAATCAACCCCCCCTGCAGTTCGTGTTCGGCGCAAAGCCCCTGCAGTGCGCGGGTTAAGTGACTCATGCTAAGTGACTCATGATATAAAATATATCCCACTAACTGACATATTAGTAATAAGCAAAAAATATCATATTCAAATGCATCAGGAGCCCAGCGAATATTTTCTCAATTTGTATTAATAAAGCATCGGTTAGTGGCTTCGATAAGTGGCTATTTATAGCTGAGTAAGAAGCGATAGTAAAACCGTCACATCAACTCTTAATCGAAGAGGTTTGTAGCACCAAACGAATTAAAGCCTAAATTTGATCATCATCATCATCATTTATTTTCCCAAATTCGTACATAAAAACAAGCACTGCAGAATACTGAGAATTGGTGCAGAGGTGCTTGGAGCACCTATATCGTGGCACCTCTCCTGACCGTTCCTATGCTGAAAGCAAATAAATAAATATTCGTGTTTAAAAAAAATAAAAATATAACCTAATCGAGCGGACGCACGCCCGCGCACCCCTCCCGTGTGACGCCCACCGAAATTTAAGGCGGTGTCCAGCTGCGCCCGGACGACACAGACGCGCCTCTCATCTACTATTTGACAAGCACCTGTCTGTCTGTCTGTCATTCCGGAACGAATTTAACACAGTAAAGCGGCAGTTCTACATTGCAGTACCACATTGCTATAAGCACGTGATGTACGTGATTTTAAGGTTTTCAAACGAGTTTACGGATACTACCGAGTGGTGTATAATTCGTACATTTCCGACGCATTTTATACGATAGTTACAAACAGTTTTAGTTTGTGCAGTTTTGGGCGAAGGTTTGTGCTGTAACTAACATAGAAGGAGGTGTTAAGAATTATTTTACCGTACAAAAAACAGTTTACGGATACGAGTTTTACATCGCTTCACTCCAGTCGAAAGCCAATCAGATCCGACCACGGATACTACAGTCCCATAACCAATGTCAAGCAACCACGGAATCACTGCGAAACGAAGGTCATCGACATACGGTACGGCATATATCAATGAACATATACGCTAAGCCGGGGTGGAATTTTCACGGGTTTAACGGGTGTATAACGGGTGCCATAGGTGTTCCACGGGTATACTGGGTGAGTGCCGGCTATAACGGGGTTATCACGTGTTCCCCAGGGGCACAACGGGTACTACGGGTGTATGTCGGGCACCGTAGGTTTTTGACGGGTACTTCGGGTATATGACGGGTACAAAAACGTATTATAGACCTACGACAGGTGTCACGGGTAGTACGGGTTATCAATCCCTAATTGCCTAATTGCTTGCACCACCACTTGACACCAGTAAACGTCCAGCGGAGCGGACGGGTTAGCACTAGTTGGAATCTGTTTGACTTTAGCAGGAACGCTTGAAATGCTTTTGCGACGCAGCTCCCATCAACCTCACCGAGACCCCTGCCGTAGGTCTCGTTGTCAAATGTCTATTTTTTTCAGCGACGTTTAAAGAGTTGCAGTAAGGAATGATCATTTGGAGTTCATCTGTTAAATGATTACGTTCAATTTGGTACAAAGGACAAGCGAAGATGAAGTAAGACGTGTATGTATCGATGTTTTTTTTCTCACATTTTATTTTCTTCGACACATCCAATCAAAACAAATAATTAAAACACAATTCCTCCAAACAGAACATACAAACACATTACAACCAACGAACATTCAAACATCCATACACCATTAACAGCATCCTAGTCCGTAGGCATCCGGCCCCCGCCCGCGCCGCCTCGCGTTTTTCAGCGGCTCCCGTTTGCGAAGCGGCGCCCCCTCGCCACCGGCCGGGCGTGCGAGCCGTCGACCACCTGGGTCGGCGACCCGCACCCCCGACTGGCCGACCGACCCCACAAAATATGCTGGGGCCGGTCTCGGGTTAGCCCGGGTGGGGAATGGGCGGGGGCCTATCCTGTCCTGTCTATGACCTATTCTATATCATATCCTTTTGGTATCCTCATTGAATATCTCCCTGCTTCATAACAGGTGCTGATCAATTTATAAAGTTGTATCTAAATTATTCAGAAGCGCCCATTTATTGTGGAAATCATCTATATTCCCATTCATCGTCGCATTGTATTTCTCACTTAGTTTGTCCGCCTGGAGAATGCTTAATAACGCAAAGATCGATGGACTTCTCTTTGAATAAATTATCTGTATTGCAGCACTTATACAGTGATTAACTGTTAGGTTATCCCGAACACCCAAAATTACTTTCTTCATGGAATGTTTTCTGCCAAGCTGCTAAGCTGTTTCGTAATAAGCCAATTTTTTAACTCGCTCTCCAGAGGCGCTGAGCTCTAGTACAATACCAAAATGTATGCTGGATATCTTCTATCTGTTCACAAATGTTCACATATATCTGAGTTCTTAATTTGCTCTTTTTTTAGCAGGCTGTATGTAGCGATTATGCGAGTGATAATTTTGTACCGAGTACCTCTGTACTGAATTGGGGTTTCTCTCAAGGCTTTATACGTACCCGGCCAGTCTACGTCGGGAAATTCATTCTCCCACCTCCTTCCCAAACGTTGTGGTGGTCTTTCGTCTTTTTGCGTAGTAACACTTTACTCAGGTAAAAAGCTCGCGTATTTGTATCAATAATGAATCCTATAACAGGGTCCATACTTGATTGTTTTGTTTTTCTCCTGTCTCTGGATCGAACCCACTTTCTTGGCAGACTATTTATGAGAGCTGCGTAATCGATAAAATTTGCCTGTACTCGGAATGTCCGCTTAAATTGTTCATATTCCATTAAGAAACCATCTGATGTAAGGAGGTCATTTAAAGTTCTAACACCATTCTTTTGCCATTCTCTTATCCACAAGTTCTTAAACTTTGTGAGATCCGAAAAGAAAACATTACTACCGGTTATGTCATCGACGCTCATTTCATAACTCTCCCTAAACTCTGCCAAAGCCAACAAGACCTCTTTCCAGAACTGGTTTCTTGCACCAGAGGCCTTTATCCTGATGGCAGCAGATTCCATTTGCCAGACATCTTTTGCCAGACCCATTTGCCAGACATGCCAGATCCCATTTGCATTTACTAATTTCTTTGTCCACTATGCTGCTCCAGATATTAGGCTTTATAATTAGTCTTTTAATCCAACTGATCTTCAGAGCTGATATATAGGATTTCAGATCAATCATTCCCACTCCCCCCTCTGATGCACTCTTGACAAGTGTTGTACGGCTAATTTTCTCGTTCTTTCCATGCCAAAGAAACTTAAACAATATTTTTGTTAAATTACTTAGCACTGTGTGTGCGGGGTTTGGAATCGAAAGAAAAAGATAGCTAACCTTCGACAAAAGTAGTTATTTGATAATTGTAACCTTTCCTTGCAGTGAGACACTTCGGTAAATCCACCTCTCGATTTCACGTTTTATCTCGTTGATTTTTTCATCATAAACTTCAACTATATTATGAAGATCATTTTCAAAAGTAATACCTAGGATTTTCAATGTTGTACACCACGTTATGGTTATATTCCTCTGAAAAAATATTTATCTCTATATGGCGCTCCTATCCACATTGCTTTCGTTTTATCCAAATTAGGGTACAATCCCGAATATTTAGCAAACCATCCAAGCTCTTCAAATAGTACCCTAAAACTGTCTGCATTGGGTTCCATTAGACAGACAGTATCGTCGGCATACATAGCAAGTTTGTGTTCGCGGTTGGCTAGTTTCAGCCCTTTGATTTCACTGTTACAATGAATTTTCTTTGCCAAAATCTCCATTACTAATATAAATATGTAGCAGCTCAATGCATCACCCTGTCTGCATGATCTACCCAACTTTATCTCACCAGATAGATGCCCATTGTATAAGACCCGCGCAAACGATCCAACATACAAAGTATCAAACCATCGTATCACATTGGAAGGATTTTTTTTTTGTAGCACTTTTCTAACAAAATTCCAGCTGACAGTGTCAAATGCAGACTCAATGTCCAAACTGAGAAGGATCCCGCTAAGTTGTTCATCTTTCATTAATTGAATCGTGTCATATATCATTCTAATATTGTCTCCTATAAATCTATTTTTTAGGAAAGCAGTTTGATTTGAATCTATTACGTTATTTAGGACTGTTTTTAGCCTGTTCGCTATTGAACCTGATAATATCTTGTAGCTTACATTAAGCAACGTAATCGGTCAGTCTGCTTTTATGTGTTCTCGCGGTTTGTTGCGCTTTGGTAAAAGTACAATTATGCCTTCCTTCATTGTACGCGGAGTAGTGCCCTTTGTCCAACATTCATCACACATAGCCAGGAAGAATTCCTTTAAGTCCTGCCAGACAAATTTATAAAATTCGACTGTAAACCCGTCGCTTCCGGGAGATGTCCCATTTTTCATACGCAACAGAGTTTTTCCTAATTCTTCTAAATGATAGGTCCCTGTAGGTCAGAAAGGTCTGAACCTGAAATACTTTTTGTCGGGAGATTAGATAGATACTCATCGTCAGCCACTTTATCATCCTTGCTACGGAATTTATTCTGAAAGTGCTCTTGAAACGCCCCCAAAATGTCTGTCTGATTCTTTTTAATGCCAGTTTCTGTCTGTAAAAACGGAATTATCTTGCTATCAGATCTTTTTTTTCTAGTGTCAGAAAATATTTCGACGGCTTTTCAGAGCACTCTCTCCAAATTGCACGTGACCTGATTATGCTTCCCCTCAGCTTATGTTCCCTAATACGTTCTAGCTCAGCATTCTGTTGTTGCACATTTTTCATCGCATGATATCTGCCAAATTTATCAACTTCTTTTTCAAGTTGAAGTTCAGCTATTTGATTCTGTAGCTCTTTTTCCTTTTCTCTCTCAGCTCTTTTCTTTTGAATCCCAAACGAAACTGTCTCTCTTCTTATAGTCAATAACAACACTTCGAAGAATAGAGAGGATTCTATGGTGAGTTGTGCTTGAGTCTGGTTCTGATCGATATACTCTGGTCTGTAGATAGGCAATGAGTATTCTCGCACTGCATTTCTGATTGTCTGTTTAACTAAACTTATATATTCGGTATCTTTCAGCGAAGACGTATTAAATTTGAACAGTCCTCTTCCTCTAGTTTGTCTTGACACGTCTATGCTTAGTGTTACTATTGAGTGATCTGATCTGTAACCCGGCTGAATATCACATTTTACCACGTATCCCTCTAAACTTCTGCTGATAAGGAACATGTGCATGCTCATGTACAGGCATGCATGAACATGCCTTGCCTGTTTGACTATGGGGTTTCCCACCCTCCATGTAAATCGTCTAGTTTCTGGATTCCTGTCTCGATATATGTCTACAAGATCTTTTTCCGACATCATCTTTTTGACCGCTTCTCGTGCCCTGATGTTGTTTTCTCGCTGATAATGATAGTTATCCTGATTTTGGATTAGCGTCAAATTGAAATCTCCTCCAATTATTACAGGTATGTTGTCATCTTCAATATACGCATCTATGCGAGATGCTAAGGATCGGTAAAAATTAGGATCATCAGAATTTGGCCCGTATACATTTACTAGGGAAAATTCCGTTGAATCGTTTACTTTAGCCCTGGTAATGATAAAGTTCCCAGTTCCCACCACTATCTAAATACGTTTCTCCGAAACGCACGTCTACATTCTTAGTAAGTAATGCCACGCCACGAGCATTGTTCGTATATGGTGCCACAACAACCTCATTTCCCCAAGCGTTTCTGAAAAAGGGGATTCCAATTTCCCTACAATGAACGTCCTGAAGTAACATGATGTTGAAATCCTGATTATGTAGGTAACCGAAAACATCTTTCCTTTTCTTGAAATCCCCTAAGCCTCTACAGTTTAAAGAAGCAAACTCTATCTCACTCATCTAGGTTATTGTTGTCACTGAAGAAGTCTATACTTGTGTTCCACATCTGCCTTTTCCAATGACCAACCTACCAAAACATCTTCCCAACTACGTCCCAGAGTGCTTGTATATACATACATAGTAGAGACCTTCATCCACAGTGCACATGTCAATGCAGCCCCTAAACAATAGTATGACCGTTTAAACATGCAATCATAGTGCACACACACATAACACATTAACAGCATAATTAAAGAAAAGCACCATAACTTTGGTAACACTTCAATAGTACCTCCGCACCGTATCGATGGTATTGGGTATAAATGATGTTTTATATGATGTGAGGTGGGCCTGGGGTGAAGTAATGCCACGCGCGTTTCTGAGGAGTCTGTCGGTGTTGTCTTGTCTTGTGCCAGGTACAAGTTCCTTGATAAAGTCAGGCGTGTTGCTTCTTTCGTCAATTAGTTTGTAGAAATATATAAGTTTGTGAATTTCTCTGCGTGTTTTAAGTTTCTCCCAGCCTAGTTCGTCCAGTAGTCTTTCGTTGGATGATCTAAAAAGGGCTCCTGTCACTAGTCGTGCAGTCCTTGTTTGTAAGCGTTCTAGTCTGAGTTGGTCTGTTATCGTGATATGTCCATCATATAAAATGTCGCCGTAGTCAAATAGTGGTCGAATGTAAATGCAGTATAATTGGTTCAATGTAATTGTGTCAAGATATTTAGCAATGGGGTACACCTGACTCAGTGATGAGTTGGTTCGTTTTATAATAGTGTCATGTGCGCTTTGAATTTCAAGTCGCTGGATATGGTGAGGCCTAAATGTATGTGGGGTGTGGTTTATTGGTACGTCCATGTCTCAATCGTAGTGTAGGTGGGAAAGCCTTTCTGTTGCTAAATGTTTGTTGGATTGTTTTGTTAGAGTTAAACTGGATCAGCCACTTCCTACTAAAACGAGCAATTTTGTCCAGATCGTTCTGTAGCGATTCCTGTGCCTCTGTGGCGTTGTCATGTGATTTGAAGAGAATAGTGTCGTCAGCAAATAAGAATATGTTATTATCTGTGACTCCGTCTAGGTCATTTAGATAAATGAGTGCTAGTAATGGTCCTAACACTCACCCTTGGGCGCATCCCGCGTTTACCGTCTTCCATGGACTGTATGTGCTATTGATTACTACTCTCTGTTGTCTGTTATGTAGGTATGACGTGAGCCAAGGTAAAATGTTGCCTGATATGCCACTCTGGTGTTTGCACTTGTAAAGAAGCCCTGGATGCCATATCCGGTAAAAATATGTTGCGATGTACAGATATATAACAGTAAAATCGTGGTGTCTGTTCATTAATTGGTAAAGCTCGTTTAAGAAATACAAAAGCTGATGTTCGGTACTAAAATGAGGTCGATATCCGCTCTGTTTGTATGTTAAGATGTTGTTTATTGTCAAATGCTTGTAGATATGTTTGATATGTATCCTTTCAAATAGTTTTGCAGTGCAACTTAGTATACTAATTGGTCTGTATTCGTGTCTGTCTGACGGAGATCCCTTGTTTTTGAATATAGCTGTTATATTGTCCGCCCCTGTAGCTCAGTGGGAGAGCGCTGGACTTCTGTCCTTTCCCGGTAGTGGCACCCGGGTTCGAGTCGCTTCGGCGCTCGCTATTTGCTCCTGTCTGGGATGGCCTGCGGCCGGTGGCAGCGGTCGCACTCAAGGTCAGGTGACGTCAGTGAGCGGGGCGGACCGTGTCCAGGTATGTCGGGCACGTAAAACTTTCGTCTCTAAATTCTGCCGGACGCCAGGAATTGCGCGTTCGGGTGGTGGGTCGTTCGGGTGGGCGTTCGGGTCAGAACCTGCGCAACAAGCTATGCTTAGCTTAGCGTGGACCACGGAAATCCATCCATTCAAAAACATTCGGACTAAATTTATTATATAAAAAAAAAAAAAAAAAAAATATTACCTTGTTTCCATATGCTTGGGAATATTTGAGTGGCCAGTGGCTTGCTGAACAGTTTCGTGAGAGGGTCTTTTATCAGTATTGCAGTGAGTCTAATAATTGTGTTGGGAAGGTTGTCAGGCCCACACGATTTGTTTACATTTAAGGCATTTGGATGGTTCAATACTTCCTGTTCCGATATTACTATTTATGTGAGTTCTGGTATTGCAGGTGTGTTTGTAGCTAGCTGTGGATCATGTTTTTGAGAAATTGTTGATTGTTTAGCAAAGAATGTGTTCAGAAGTTCGGCCTTTTCTTTGTCGTTGACAGTTAGCTCGCCATTGTCTTTTAAAAGTGTTGGAATTATGCTCCTTTTGCTCCTGTTTTTTTTTTTGGGGGGGGGGGGGGGGGTTTGGTGTTAGCTTGTTGGGTTTGGTAGCTTTTTAGGGTTTGGTGATACATGTGAGGGTTTTGTTTGCATTCAGTTAGTCCCTGTACTTGTTTTCTAATGTAGGTTTCCTTCAGACGTTTGTTTAGGTCTGTGACATAATTCCTTTGTTGTTTCCACTTGTTCCAGTTGTAGTATGTAAGTCGTTTCCTGGCGGTCTTGAAAAGTATGTCACGAATTATTGTGTCATCTTTGTTCTGAAGTCAGCCAGGGTTTGTCAGAATGTCTCACAAGTACTGTCTTTTTAGGTATTGCCTGTGTAGCTGCTGAGATCACTGTCTCAGTGAAGTCCCTGGCTGCAATGGCAATGTCTTGGTGGTATCCTGTCTTGTCTTGGTGATAAAAATATGGTATCCCAGTCAGCTGTTATTAGTAAGTATGTTAATAATTCGGGGGTGAGTCTTGAATAGTCTCAGAAGGTTTGTATGATGTCTGTTTTATCGGTTTGTCTATGTTAATTATGGCATATATGGGCAAGTGGTCAATTCCTGAGAATGATGAGTGTCCCAGAGTCAAGGACATTGTCTGGGTTGGATACTATCAGTAGATCTCTTAGATTAGCCACAGTGTTTGAAATGTGAGTTCGTTCTATTATGAGCTGTTTTAAGTTGAGGTATTCTATTGTGTTGAAGAAAAGATAATCTAAACTGGTCAAACCTCTATGCAATAACTGGTTCCTTGGTTGTACAAATATGTTGCCTATATTTAAGTCTCCCAGTATTAATGTGTTTTTGGGATTGTGTTGTTGGACATTTAGGATATTGTCACTCAGTTTTTCCAAAAATCTGTAATGGAATTCTTTGGTCAGATTTGGGGGCAAGTATACAACAAAAATGATGAAAACATCTGATTTTATCTTTGTTCTACACCATATCCATTAAAACTCATCTGAATCCAGTTCTGACAGATGTTTTACTGGTAGATTCTCTTTTACATATACAGCGACACCACCTCCGTGTCTAGTTCTATGTGGTGTTATTGGGCTATGGTAACCTGTCAGCTGGTAAACTGTTGGGCTGATCTCAGAGTCAAGTTTAGTTTCTGTCAAGAGAAGTATATCAAGTCTTTGAGTATGTGCAAATACAGATAGGTCATCAATTCTGTTTGGTGCAGTTATGCTGTTTATGTTTGCATCTGCTAATGTCAAATGTCGGTCCGAGTCCGAGACCCCTGGACCTGGGGTCACTTCTATACATCCAATCAGTAGCAGGAGCTGGATATTGAGCAAGAGAAGTATTAGTTTGCCAATAGACTGTATTATATTACTGTGATGCAAGAGGACTGGATGAAGGATGGTTTGGCCATCGCTCAGAGACTCGCCCATGGTCCTAAAATGATAGCAGAGTCCTAAAGAAGAGGCTGTGGCAGGAGGTCCCGCTGAGGCAGGTGGGAGTCGGTCTGGATGGTCCTGGAGATTACGGTGGAGATTGATGATAGTCTTCCACCCAAGCTCCCTTAAAACTTGAACTAGGAATTTCCAATAATAGCATATTTGCTCAGGCAGTGAGAATTAAGCATATTGATCAGCAGGACCGGTGGCATTTTTCATATTCTGTCATATTCACTTGAGTAAATCGTTTTTGTGGCATTGCTTATTATTTTCCCAAGATCCTTCCGAAAAGGAACCACGCTTTCGGACTGATTGACAGATCAATCTTCGCGTATTGATGAAAGATTTAACAAAAAAATGTGAATACGGACTGCTCACTTTCACAATTTTAACATGTCTAAAGACATATGTTGCAATGCCACTAGAATTCGGTACGGAACAGAAAACTAACGAGTGCTTTATTAACAGCATCCCATGCAGTTAAATCATAGCCATGTTAGGCTGCTTTCGCATGGCCTGGGTTAACGTTAACACTGATTTGTAATAATACCTTAGTTTGTAAATTAATTTTCCATGTAGCCTACATATCCCAAGATACATATAACAGACGCATACGTGCTCCGAAGCACTGTCACAAATTAATTTTCGCAAACGGGATTCGATCGAACACCCGGACTCGCCACAATATCACATTCTTTCCATCGCGCGCCCAGACTTATCACGTTACAGCACCGCGGTGGGGCTGGACCGAGTAATGCAGCTTTGTCTGCTGAGACGCACGGCAATGGAAGCATATCTTTCTCAAACAAAAGTACGGCTGTAACATCTGAACAAATACGCCAGCTCCATCCAAAGTAAGCGTGCCTTCTGATCAGCGCACGATGCAAGGCGTGGCTCACGCGCTTTCAGCAGTGAGATTAAGTACCGTTGTCATGCCCGACGCTTGAGCTGTCATGCTATTTACCACCCGAATATTATTTCACTGAGCATTATGATAAAGGGGGACATGTCAAAAGGTCCACCACAGAACGATTGGCGCGCGAGTGAAGCGTCTCACCCTTCCCCGGCCCGGTCCTGCCCTCGGGCTAGGTGTGTTAGTACCGTGTGCAGACGTAGTAACCATGGACTTCGCCGTCAAATGGCAGGGTCGTATATCAGAGGCGATGCCAAGATCGCAGTAGCTTGCCCCGCCGCAAAGCGCCAGAAACTGTTTTTTGTTAATATAATATTTCGACGTCCCGGAGATTTATAAGATTTATAGCTTGAAATGAAGCTCTCGGAAATGCGCTTCCAATCATTATGGTTTTATTTATCCATTCTACGAAATGGCCTTACCAGGCAGGAAAATGGACCGGACTTTAGTGTGTACCATTTCAACTGTGGGCCCCTGTACCTATGACCTTATGCAATCCTGTAAGTTTGAAACCAACCGGCCAGCAACTGTGGCTGTGGTACGACGGCAAACTTTTTGGAGGTGGGGTTACGTGACCTGGCCTGGTGACCTGACCTGAGATGACTTGAGGTCAATAGTTCGACACAATGTGGGTCATTTATTTCGAACAGGTATGCCAAGAACGTCGGCGCTGCACGCCGCCGTTTTTCCACTATCCTCTAAAAACCTTAGGGGGCGGATTTCGCCCCCCCCCCCTCCAGTGCGCGTGTTAAGCGGCCTCAACTCACACAGACACACTACATAGGCGACATCAAGTACTTATAAGCATCTACGGTCGGAAGAGGAGGCGCACTTCGGCAAACTGATCTTTTGAGTGGCGACATGTGTCGGACGGACAATTTGTTTTCTCTCTCGAGGGAACACGGTAGACTGGCAACAAGGGGAGGCGTGATCGAAGTGATTTCGATCGTCTTTCATTTGACCAGTGGCCAGACCACCCTCGCGGGTTGTACGTCTGTACATCAAGAAACGCTCGTGGATTGTAAAGGCCACCGTCCGCTGCACTCGCCTAATCGCCTAACGGCTGAATTTAACATGGGGCCTATGCATGGGTGGAGAATCGTTTTAAAAGTTGGTGTGGCGGGCGCACTGGCGGATCCAGCCTCTCTCTCTCTCTCTCTCTCTCTCTCTCTCTCTCTCTCTCTCTCTCTCTCTCTCTCTCTCTCTCTCTCTCTCTCTCTCTCTCTCTCTGTGTGTGTGTGTGTGTCTGTGTGTGTCTGTGTGTGTCTGTGTGTGTCTGTGTGTGTCTGTGTGTGTCTGTGTGTGTCTGTGTGTGTCTGTGTGTGTCTGTGTGTGTCTGTGTGTGTCTGTGTGTGTCTGTGTGTGTCTGTGTGTGTCTGTGTGTGTCTGTGTGTGTCTGTGTGTGTCTGTGTGTGTCTGTGTGTGTCTGTGTGTGTCTGTGTGTGTCTGTGTGTGTCTGTGTGTGTCTGTGTGTGTCTGTGTGTGTCTGTGTGTGTCTGTGTGTGTCTGTGTGTGTCTGTGTGTGTCTGTGTGTGTCTGTGTGTGTCTGTGTGTGTCTGTGTGTGTCTGTGTGTGTCTGTGTGTGTCTGTGTGTGTCTGTGTGTGTCTGTGTGTGTCTGTGTGTGTCTGTGTGTGTCTGTGTGTGTCTGTGTGTGTCTGTGTGTGTCTGTGTGTGTCTGTGTGTGTCTGTGTGTGTCTGTGTGTGTCTGTGTGTGTCTGTGTGTGTCTGTGTGTGTCTGTGTGTGTCTGTGTGTGTCTGTGTGTGTCTGTGTGTGTCTGTGTGTGTCTGTGTGTGTCTGTGTGTGTCTGTGTGTGTCTGTGTGTGTCTGTGTGTGTCTGTGTGTGTCTGTGTGTGTCTGTGTGTGTCTGTGTGTGTCTGTGTGTGTCTGTGTGTGTCTGTGTGTGTCTGTGTGTGTCTGTGTGTGTCTGTGTGTGTCTGTGTGTGTCTGTGTGTGTCTGTGTGTGTCTGTGTGTGTCTGTGTGTGTCTGTGTGTGTCTGTGTGTGTCTGTGTGTGTCTGTGTGTGTCTGTGTGTGTCTGTGTGTGTCTGTGTGTGTCTGTGTGTGTCTGTGTGTGTCTGTGTGTGTCTGTGTGTGTCTGTGTGTGTCTGTGTGTGTCTGTGTGTGTCTGTGTGTGTCTGTGTGTGTCTGTGTGTGTCTGTGTGTGTCTGTGTGTGTCTGTGTGTGTCTGTGTGTGTCTGTGTGTGTCTGTGTGTGTCTGTGTGTGTCTGTGTGTGTCTGTGTGTGTCTGTGTGTGTCTGTGTGTGTCTGTGTGTGTCTGTGTGTGTCTGTGTGTGTCTGTGTGTGTCTGTGTGTGTCTGTGTGTGTCTGTGTGTGTCTGTGTGTGTCTGTGTGTGTCTGTGTGTGTCTGTGTGTGTCTGTGTGTGTCTGTGTGTGTCTGTGTGTGTCTGTGTGTGTCTGTGTGTGTCTGTGTGTGTCTGTGTGTGTCTGTGTGTGTCTGTGTGTGTCTGTGTGTGTCTGTGTGTGTCTGTGTGTGTCTGTGTGTGTCTGTGTGTGTCTGTGTGTGTCTGTGTGTGTCTGTGTGTGTCTGTGTGTGTCTGTGTGTGTCTGTGTGTGTCTGTGTGTGTCTGTGTGTGTCTGTGTGTGTCTGTGTGTGTCTGTGTGTGTCTGTGTGTGTCTGTGTGTGTCTGTGTGTGTCTGTGTGTGTCTGTGTGTGTCTGTGTGTGTCTGTGTGTGTCTGTGTGTGTCTGTGTGTGTCTGTGTGTGTCTGTGTGTGTCTGTGTGTGTCTGTGTGTGTCTGTGTGTGTCTGTGTGTGTCTGTGTGTGTCTGTGTGTGTCTGTGTGTGTCTGTGTGTGTCTGTGTGTGTCTGTGTGTGTCTGTGTGTGTCTGTGTGTGTCTGTGTGTGTCTGTGTGTGTCTGTGTGTGTCTGTGTGTGTCTGTGTGTGTCTGTGTGTGTCTGTGTGTGTCTGTGTGTGTCTGTGTGTGTCTGTGTGTGTCTGTGTGTGTCTGTGTGTGTCTGTGTGTGTCTGTGTGTGTCTGTGTGTGTCTGTGTGTGTCTGTGTGTGTCTGTGTGTGTCTGTGTGTGTCTGTGTGTGTCTGTGTGTGTCTGTGTGTGTCTGTGTGTGTCTGTGTGTGTCTGTGTGTGTCTGTGTGTGTCTGTGTGTGTCTGTGTGTGTCTGTGTGTGTCTGTGTGTGTCTGTGTGTGTCTGTGTGTGTCTGTGTGTGTCTGTGTGTGTCTGTGTGTGTCTGTGTGTGTCTGTGTGTGTCTGTGTGTGTCTGTGTGTGTCTGTGTGTGTGTCTGTGTGTGTCTGTGTGTGTCTGTGTGTGTCTGTGTGTGTCTGTGTGTGTCTGTGTGTGTCTGTGTGTGTCTGTGTGTGTCTGTGTGTGTCTGTGTGTGTCTGTGTGTGTCTGTGTGTGTCTGTGTGTGTCTGTGTGTGTCTGTGTGTGTCTGTGTGTGTCTGTGTGTGTCTGTGTGTGTCTGTGTGTGTCTGTGTGTGTCTGTGTGTGTCTGTGTGTGTCTGTGTGTGTCTGTGTGTGTCTGTGTGTGTCTGTGTGTGTCTGTGTGTGTCTGTGTGTGTCTGTGTGTGTCTGTGTGTGTCTGTGTGTGTCTGTGTGTGTCTGTGTGTGTCTGTGTGTGTCTGTGTGTGTCTGTGTGTGTCTGTGTGTGTCTGTGTGTGTCTGTGTGTGTCTGTGTGTGTCTGTGTGTGTCTGTGTGTGTCTGTGTGTGTCTGTGTGTGTCTGTGTGTGTCTGTGTGTGTCTGTGTGTGTCTGTGTGTGTCTGTGTGTGTCTGTGTGTGTCTGTGTGTGTCTGTGTGTGTCTGTGTGTGTCTGTGTGTGTCTGTGTGTGTCTGTGTGTGTCTGTGTGTGTCTGTGTGTGTCTGTGTGTGTCTGTGTGTGTCTGTGTGTGTCTGTGTGTGTCTGTGTGTGTCTGTGTGTGTCTGTGTGTGTCTGTGTGTGTCTGTGTGTGTCTGTGTGTGTCTGTGTGTGTCTGTGTGTGTCTGTGTGTGTCTGTGTGTGTCTGTGTGTGTCTGTGTGTGTCTGTGTGTGTCTGTGTGTGTCTGTGTGTGTCTGTGTGTGTCTGTGTGTGTCTGTGTGTGTCTGTGTGTGTCTGTGTGTGTCTGTGTGTGTCTGTGTGTGTCTGTGTGTGTCTGTGTGTGTCTGTGTGTGTCTGTGTGTGTCTGTGTGTGTCTGTGTGTGTCTGTGTGTGTCTGTGTGTGTCTGTGTGTGTCTGTGTGTGTCTGTGTGTGTCTGTGTGTGTCTGTGTGTGTCTGTGTGTGTCTGTGTGTGTCTGTGTGTGTCTGTGTGTGTCTGTGTGTGTCTGTGTGTGTCTGTGTGTGTCTGTGTGTGTCTGTGTGTGTCTGTGTGTGTCTGTGTGTGTCTGTGTGTGTCTGTGTGTGTCTGTGTGTGTCTGTGTGTGTCTGTGTGTGTCTGTGTGTGTCTGTGTGTGTCTGTGTGTGTCTGTGTGTGTCTGTGTGTGTCTGTGTGTGTCTGTGTGTGTCTGTGTGTGTCTGTGTGTGTCTGTGTGTGTCTGTGTGTGTCTGTGTGTGTCTGTGTGTGTCTGTGTGTGTCTGTGTGTGTCTGTGTGTGTCTGTGTGTGTCTGTGTGTGTCTGTGTGTGTCTGTGTGTGTCTGTGTGTGTCTGTGTGTGTCTGTGTGTGTCTGTGTGTGTCTGTGTGTGTCTGTGTGTGTCTGTGTGTGTCTGTGTGTGTCTGTGTGTGTCTGTGTGTGTCTGTGTGTGTCTGTGTGTGTCTGTGTGTGTCTGTGTGTGTCTGTGTGTGTCTGTGTGTGTCTGTGTGTGTCTGTGTGTGTCTGTGTGTGTCTGTGTGTGTCTGTGTGTGTCTGTGTGTGTCTGTGTGTGTCTGTGTGTGTCTGTGTGTGTCTGTGTGTGTCTGTGTGTGTCTGTGTGTGTCTGTGTGTGTCTGTGTGTGTCTGTGTGTGTCTGTGTGTGTCTGTGTGTGTCTGTGTGTGTCTGTGTGTGTCTGTGTGTGTCTGTGTGTGTCTGTGTGTGTCTGTGTGTGTCTGTGTGTGTCTGTGTGTGTCTGTGTGTGTCTGTGTGTGTCTGTGTGTGTCTGTGTGTGTCTGTGTGTGTCTGTGTGTGTCTGTGTGTGTCTGTGTGTGTCTGTGTGTGTCTGTGTGTGTCTGTGTGTGTCTGTGTGTGTCTGTGTGTGTCTGTGTGTGTCTGTGTGTGTCTGTGTGTGTCTGTGTGTGTCTGTGTGTGTCTGTGTGTGTCTGTGTGTGTC